>JAJPUD010001093.1:60747-108310 GCA_023553655.1 Myrmecobius fasciatus
GGAAGGAAGGAAGGAAGGAAGGAAGGAAGGAAGGAAGGAAGGAAGGATGGAGGGAGGGTTGGAGGGAGGGTTGGAGGGAGGGATGGAGGGAGGGATGGAGGGAGGGATGGAGGGAAGAAAGGAGAGAGAAAGGGAGGAATGAACGGAAAGAAGGAAGGAAACAAATTTTTAATTACATATTATGTGCCAGACACTGTTAAGAACATTATAGCTAATTCTTGCACAGCAAGATAAGTATCGAAATATGTATACATCTATGCGACTTGTCAAGTATTTTAATATAATTAACATGTAGTGGACTTCCTGCCATCTAGGGGAGGGGAGGGGACCAGGGGGGGAATTTGTAATGGAAAGCTTTGTAAGGGTCAGTGTTGAAGAACTACCCATATATATGTTATGCAAATAAAAAGCTTTAATAAAAAAAAGAATATTATAGTTATTGTCTCATCTGATCCTCACAACTTAAGAGGTTGATACTATTGTCATTTCTATTTACAGATGAGGAAACTGAGTCAGACAGACTTTCAATGACTTACCTGTGGTCACACAGCTAGTAAATATCTGAGGTCAGATTCATATTCAGGTCTTTCTTACTTCAGACCCAGAGCTCTATCTAGCATACCACTTAGATAATATCAGATTGCTCAGGGACACTGAAAACCAGTATCACCAAAAGTTCCAGAGAATGTAGAAGCCCTTAGACCACATTCTCTGCTTTCATTCTAGTCCCCACAACCATCATCCAGAGAAACAATGCCCATAAAGAGCTCTGACATTCCTGCTAAAACCACCCCTGCCACTTGTGGGCAAGTGAGCCCTGGAGCCTTCATAAAAAGCAACATATTCCAGGCTTCTGACTTTGCAGCAAACATTCAGAAAAATTTCCCTTGCAGAGATGCGATTTAGCCACAGCCTCTACATCTGCTGAAGGTCCAGCTCCCTCAGGAGCCACAGCTACCAAAAACAAAGCAAAACAAAACAAAAACAACCAGAAAGCAAAATTCTCACCAAAGTCCTTGGCACTATCAGTTTAACCAATTAAAATGACATTACAAAGAATGCATTTTGATCTGTCTTGCTATTACATCATGAGGACCCACTAGACTTTTCCACTTTTTGACTTACATCTGAAAGTTATCTCCATTTTAGAAGTCATAGTCCTTGCAAGGAGAACCTGCCTTAATTTTCTTTTTGTATCCTAGCACTTAGCACCATACTTTACATATGGTAAGTACTAAATAAATGTTTTTTCATTCACTCATTCATGTCCCAAATTTATTCAATTATCATATATGTTAGATAGGAACACAGCTTCCCTACTTGTGAGTAGTGGCAAGGATAAGCATGTGGCTGAAGTAGAATGAAGGAGCAAATAATAATAATTGAGGAGACTGAGATTGGGAGGTCAGGTTTCTTTGTGAGAATATTCACATCTATGCACTTCATATAAGGAAGGTATTGAGGTAGAAAGGAAGATTGTGAACCATGTACTGAAATCTTTGCAAAATAATAGGAATGACTTCAGTGCCAGTAGGTATCTTTAGCCAGAATCTGGATTAGGTGATGTGTTTCTTTTTTCTTCTTTTTCTTTTTTTTTTTTGATTTAAAGTTTTTTCTGCTTTTATTATGAACTTAAATATCCATTAAGATATACAAAGAACAAAAAAGATTTTATATAAAATTGTAAATATATTATAAAGACTTTGTTTTGAAGAAAAAAGTGCATATTAAATTTAAAATGGTAGTACCAAGACTGCCATTTGTGCCCTTTCTGATCTTTTTTTTTTGTTCTGTGTATTTTCTTTTTCAATAAGATTTTATTTTTCCAAATTCATGTAAAGATAATTCTCAACATTTATTTTTCTAAAACTTTGTATTTCAATTTTTCTTCTTCCCCCTTTTGCTTTCCCCCCCTTCCCAAGGCAAGATATAGAGCAAGACAACTGGAGATGGCCCATCATTTCTGCATTGGCCAGAAACCCTGAGGGTCTTCCCCTCTCAGATTGATTGATTTATTTGGACTTTTTTGGACTAGATGAAAGAAGAATTTCTTTGCCTCTATTGCTACCTAGCCTTAATCACTTTATCCCCGTTGAAGATTTCAGCTTAAAAAGATCAAAGTCTCCCATTGCATCCAGGGCCATCTCCAGTTATCCTGATCTATATCCTGTCACTGGACCCAGTTGGCTCTGGAGGGGAAAGTGAGGCAGGAGACCTTGCACAGCTCTCCCTCACTTAAATCCAATTCAACTATATATCACGGCATCACCTCCCTGATGCCATGGTCCTCTTCAACAACAAAGGATAAACAACAATAAGCCCAAGATAGCAAATAATCTGACATAGGTTAAATATATGCAATTATTTTAAACATATTTCCATATTTGTCATGTTGTGCAAGAAAAATCAGATCAAAAGGGGAAAAACATGAAAAAGAAAAAAAAACAAGCAAACAAAATTAACAGCAGCAACAACTAAAAGGTGAAAATAGCATGCTTTGATCCACATTCAATCTCTATAGTTCTCTCTCTGAATGTGGATGGCACTTTCCATTCCAAGTCTTTTGAATCACCACATTGTTGAAAAGAATCAAATCCAGTCGACATGTTTCTTTAGGGTGTTCCTCAAAGAATGAAAGATTATCATTACTACTAAAAAGGTATCCCCTCCTGTAAATTTGTTAATGATTTTTTTATATTTAGATTGTATATACATTTGAAATTTGTTGTGAAATACTAGACTAAAACTAATTCTTGCCTCATTGCTTTCCAGTTTTTCCAGTAGTTTACAAATGATTTAAGAAAACAAATTGTAGTATTTTGTAAATATATTTATTAAATATTTTGTTAGATTTGTTCATTCTTTCAATTTACGTACATATTCTTGGACTTCATTTATGCCATCCAATGCATTTTTAAATCTGACTATGTTTGGTTATTAAAATAAATGTTATTGTATTTTCAAAAAAAAATAGGAAGTTTCCCTTTGCCTACTAACTTAACTAAAAAGTGCCCACCTACTTCATGCACACATAAGGCCAATCAAAAAGTTTAATGTATTCTAGAATTGAGAAGGACCCTAGAAAACATTTAATCCAACTCTCATATTTATATGAATTTTTAAAAAAATTTTTACAAATGAAGAAATTGAAACTAGAAAAGTATGAAGATTTCATAGCTATTTGCACATTTATTATTCTCTGGGCAAGACATTTAACTTCTGAGCCTCAGTTTTCTCATCTATAATTGGGAACAAAAGGGGTATGAGAAGCATTGAATGAGCTGAAACATATAAACCTCATAACCTTTTAAAATTTTGAGCTATTAGAAGTTGAAGCAGCAGCCACAGCAAGGCCAACAAGTTGTGGATTTCCTAAATCCCCATCTAATAGTCTTATGGATGTAGAGACTACATAGTTGTCTATGGGCAAAATCAGAAAATTGTGGGAGGAATTAAATCTATTCTCAAACTTCAAAAGAAATTAAAATGTGATTTAAAAGGCAAACATACCGTAATAGGAAGAAATTTCTATCAAATAAACTGCCAACAAGGAATCCACAGGAGGTCATCAGAGGCTAAGCCTAAACAAACTACTAATGGCAGGTAGCTCATAAATTTAGCTGTTTGAAAAGGGAATACTCCAATTAGAGAAAATAGCTATAGATTATCTATAAATATAAGGCAAAAGCCAAATGTATCTATGGCTCTACTCTTAAAAAAAAGATGAAATCACTTTCTTCCTCTGCTAACTAGATCTTTTTCAGCTTTAAATCTATGATTTATGATTGAAGTGTCAGATCCATTTTTGCATTCTTTGACTTCTATGTGTCATTCTTATCCACATCTCAACTAAATGAATAATTTGAATAGTCAATAAATATTAAATAAAATATATAATCTGAATAATGTATAATTTGAAGGTGGGATTTAAAAAGGGTTGTTTCATCTTTTTCCCTTCAGATATTTTTTCTATACTAGGATTAAATTTGTTTTCTTTGGACCACAACTTCATTTAGTTCTGAACCAATGTAAAAATTGACTTTTGATTACACAAAAATCATATTACAGACAATATTTGACGGGTGCATCTAACCTATAAAGTAAGGATTTGCTTGGAACATGAGTCATACATAATTTGCAAATACAAAGTCAGACATCAACTATGAGGTGAACTATAAACTAAACCATGTACCAGAAAGGGAATTTGTCTCATGGCGCTATATAAGCTAAAAGAAGTATGGAAGTCAATCAGGAAATAGTGAATGAACACATGGCTCAAGATTTTCAAATCAAAGTTGAATGACTAACTGTTAAGGAAGTTGTAGAGAGGAGTCTATTCAGTTATAGAATAAACTAGATGGCTTCTTGAACTCCTTCCAATGCTGATGGCAAGGATTCATTGACAGATCTTAGAAGGGGAGAAGGTGCTTGATTATTCTGTATTTAGACACATTTTTCTCATCTATCTGATATTGACCTGGAGCATTTAGTTGAAGAAATTGAAACATTTATTAAGCACTCACTGTGTACCAGTCCCTATGATAGGGCTGACACTACAAAGAATAAAACAATCCCTTACTCTCAAATGAGAGAAGACAATATATATGTATGCCCATATACATCTCTGAATATATGCACATATGTGACTGAGAAGCAAGAGAGAACAAGCAGTGTGTGTGTGTGTGTGTGTATGTGTGTGTAATAGATACAAGTTAATTTTGTAGGAAAGGTACTAGCAGCAGAGGGCATCATGATAGGTTTTATGAAAAAGGTAGTCCATAAAATGAAACTTGAAGAAAGCTAGGGATTCTTAAAAAAAAAAAAAAGAGGTAAAGAAAAAGAGAATGCCAGGCATAGAGATGAGAGAGGAAATGTTCTGTGTGAGAAACAAAAAGAATGCAACTTTGCTGCATTGTCATTTGCCGGAAGTAACTTGAATAGTGGTAATCTGGCTACAAAAGAAAGAAAAACATGAATGTAGGCTGTCAGGTAGATTTTTTCCCACTCTCACCAGAAAAAGAAATTATTTAGCATATATTACATTGAAGACATTGAGTTCCATGCCATACATAATGATCCCTTTTTATTTTTCAAATTAAATTTTATTTTTTTCAATTTAAAAAATCAATTTTTTTTCTCCGACCTCTGTTCCATACTAATGGAAAATAAAAAAAAAGAAAAACAAAACTCTCATAACAAATAAGCATAGTGAAGCAAAGCAAATTACCACACTGTCCCTGTACAAAAATATGCTTTATTCTGATTCCAACATCTCTGTCAAAAAGTAGGTATCACATGTGCAAAAATATTTGTGGCAGCCCTTTATGTAGTGGCTAGAAACTGGAAACTGAGTGGATGCCCATCAATTGGAGAGTGGCTGAAGAAATTATGGTATATGAATGTTATGGAATATTATTGTTCTATAAGAAACAACCAGCAGGATGATTTCAAAGAGGCCTGGAGAGACTTGCATGAACTGATGCTGAGTGAAACGAGCAGAACCAGGAGATCATTATACACGGCAACAACAATACTATATGATGATCAGTTCTGATGGACATGGTTCTCTTCAACAATGAAATGTTTCAAACCAGTTCCACTTGTTCAGTGATGAAGAAAGCCATATATACCCAAGGAGAGGACCGTGGGAACTGAATGTGGTTCACAACACAGCATTTTCATGCTTTCTGTTGGTTTGCTTGCATTTTGTATTTTTTTTCTTTCTAGATCCAATTTTTCTTGTGTAGCAAGATAACTGTATAAATATGTATACATATATTGTATTTATCATATATTTTAACATATTTAACATTTATTGGACTACCTGACATGTAGGGGAGAGGGTGGAGAGAAGGAGGGAAAAATTTGGAACAGAACGTTTTGCAAGGGTCAATGTCAAAAAATTACCCATGCATATTTTGCAAATAAAAAGCTTTAATTTAAAAAAAAGTAGGTATATACATCATAATCTCTTTTCTGGAATCAAGGTTGGCCATGCATTGATCTGGTTTTTAAAGTTGTTTGTTTTTACATTGTTGCTACTGTACAAATTACTCTCCCAGCTCTCCTTTCTTTCCTCTTCAGAATATCATATTGTCTTCCACAATTTCAATGAAACCCTCTTTTTAGTCATTTTCTTATATCTCAATGGCATTCTATTTCATTATCATAACTTTTCATTCATTCTTCAATTGTTAAATACTTTCTTAATTTCCAATATTTGCTACTACCAAAAAAAACCTCTTTTAAATATTTTTTGTGCATTTGAGCCTTTATGCCTGCTCCATAATTTTGTCTTTAAAAAAATCTCTTTGGAAATAGTCCTTGACTTTGCAAGAGTCAGTGATGAAAAATTACCCATGCATATGTTTTGCAAACAAAAATCTTTAATAAAAAATATAGTCCTTGGAGTTGCATTGCTGGGTAAACAAATATGCACAATTTAATGATTTGGGGGCATAGTTCCAAAAATATTTGTTCTAATTCACAGTCCCACCAACAATGCATTGATATATTTATTTTCTTAAAAACTCTCTAAAATTTGTCATTTTCCTTTACTGGAAATTTTATCAATCTGATAGGTATAATTAAGAATATCAAAATTGCTTTAAATTGTTTTTTTAATAATTAGTAATTTGGAATATGTATGGCTATTGATAGTTGGAGATTTTTTTTCTTTTGAAAATTACTCATATTATTTGATTATTATTTGGTAAATTACTCTAATTCTTACAGATTTGAAAATTTTTCTTACATCTCTTAGAAATGAGATTTTTAACAGACAAATTTGCTGTAAATATTTTCCCCCATTTACTACTTCTCTTCTATTTTTAGCTGCTTCGAGTTTTCTGTGAAAGATTTTTTTTTTTTTTTTTGGTGGAGGCAATTGAGGTTAAGTGACTTGCCCAGGGTCACACAGCTAGGAAGTGTTAAGTGCCTGAAATCAGATTTGAACTCAGGTCCTCCTGACTTCAAGGCTGGTGCTCTATCCACTGAGCCACCTAGCTGCCCCAAGATTTTTTTTACTTTTATGTAATAAACATTATGCATTTTATATTTTGTGATCATAAACACTTCACCTATCCACAGATCAGAAAAGTAATTTCTCCTTAACTCCTATAATTCACCTGTGATATCCCTTACAGTAAGTCATATCTATTGGAGTTTATTTTGATATATGATGTGAAATATCTAATTTTCACTCAGATTGCTTTCCAGTTTTCCCAGAATTTGTGGTAGAATGGTAAAAATCCTTATCCCAGTAGTTGAGATCTTTGGATTTATCAAGAACTAGGCTACTGTGTTCATTTGCTTCTCAAAGTTGCATACCCAATCTGTGTCACTGATCATTTCTCTTTCTTAATCTAGTCATTTTGATAATTGCTTCTTTGTAGTATATTTTTGAGATCTGCTACTGATAGGAACAATAGGTCTAGTTTATGAAAAAAAATTTAAAAGAGGAATTTATATTTGATCTTAATATTTATAGAGAACCATTGGGAGCCCTAGAAGGATGACATGGTAAAGGTTGTGTCTTCAGAAAACTATTTTGGCAGTTGTGTGGAAAATAAATTTTAGGAGAAAGAAACTTTACCCAAGATTAATTAGGAAATTATTATAATTTTTTCAGATAAGAGGCAATGAGGGCCTAAACTAGTGTATTGTGTGTCAGTAGAGAAAGAAGGGAATAGATACCAGAAAAGTTAAAGTAGAAACAAAATCTGACAAATGATTGTATTTGTGGGATAAGTAAGAATGAGTTGAGAATGACATCTGTGAACCTCTTGACTGGCAGAGAAATTTGGAAGAGGGGTATGTTTGGTGGAAATGACAGTGAGTTCCATTTTATACATGTCTAGTTCAAAATGTCAAAAAGGAATTTCATGATACAGAGGTAGAGCTCACTAAAGAGACTAGGTGGGGACAATTAGATGGCACAGTGAATAGAATATCAACCCTGGAGCGCAGAGGATCTGAGTTCAAACCTGGCCTCAGACACTTAACTATATATCTTCTCAACCACCTCCAAACCACTGATTGCAAAGGGGGAGTCTAAGTACTTGCCATTTTTAGACACCTCCTTTGCTGCTTTCCTCTGGAGAATTCTCCTATTTTAAAGAGAATCTGACTTCTCAGTTTCCTTTACTATCTCATCACTTATATTCATGCTATTATGATGAACCCTAATTGTAGGTGTTCCCCAAGGATCTATCCTGGCTCCCCTGCCTTTTTCTACTTGATCTCCATTGGTCTCCCTATCAATTCCCATAGGATTATCATCTGTAGACAAATAATTCACAATTTTATTTTCTAGAACATCTCTTCCCCCATCACCAGCTATAGATTTCACATTTCAGATTGAATACCTAGAAACATCTCAATTCAATGTATGCCAATCAGCAAGCATTTATTAAGCATCTACTGCGTTCCAGTAATTATGCTAATTAAGTCCAAAATAGAATTCATTTTTTTCCCTTCCCTAAACTGCCCCCCTCTTTCAAACTTTTGGATTTCTATATGAAAGCACCACTTGCCTTCCAGGCATCCAGATTCAGAACCTTAGCATTATCTCCCACTTTCACTCTCCCTCATCCCATATCCAATTAGTTTTCAATTCTTACCACTCTTACCCCTATAACTTCTGTCACATCCACTCACCTCTCCCCTTTTTTCTACTCACACAGAAGCCACCCTACTTCAGGCTCATCACTTCTCACCTGGACTATTGCAAAAGCCTCTTAATTTGCTCCTATACCTCAAGTTTTCCCCCCACTTCTATCCATCCTCTCTGTAGTTGCCAAAGTAATTTTCTTTAAGTGTGGATCTGACCATGCTTTTTTCCTACTCAATTAATTCCAGTGGCTCCCTCTTGCCT
The DNA here is from genome assembly GCA_023553655.1 of Myrmecobius fasciatus. Lineage (NCBI taxonomy): Eukaryota > Metazoa > Chordata > Mammalia > Dasyuromorphia > Myrmecobiidae > Myrmecobius > Myrmecobius fasciatus. The sequence goes on from JAJPUD010001093.1 coordinate 69,623, forward strand.
CTGGAAAAATTATAAACTCTTATTTAGCTTTTAAAATTCTTTGCAACCCAGCTCCAGTCTGCCTTTCTTGCCTCATTAAACATTATTTTCCTTCCCCCATTTCAGTCTTTGTCAGTTCTTATACATCTAAATGCATTTCTGATAGTCATTAGCTAATGAGCATCGCCACTTAAAGAGAAAATAAACAGATAGGACTGGAGAAAAAGTTAACAGCTAAAACTAAATGGCTTGAAACTTTCCTTGGAGAAGAAAGTCACTTCTCTGGCTCTCAGTTTGTTCACTAGTAAAATGGGGATACTACTGTTTTGGCCATCTACTATCACAGGGTATGGTATAAAAGCCAAATGATGTATAAGTACTCTGAAAAGTATATTAGGGTATACAAACACAGGGTTTATTATTATTGACTTTATCAAACAAGGCAGACTATTAAAAGGGAAACATGTAGACCAATCTTACTAATTCTAATAGAAAGCAAAATTTCTTTTGTGATTGATTCCTTATGATTTAATAAATCTAAGCAAGCTAATCATTTTCCATCCTTACAGAAATGCATCACACATTTAGCAATAAACATAACTGTATATTTATGAAGTGCAAATGTACTTCAATTGGATCACCTTCATTAAATGTGACTAATACAAGAAAATTAAGACAATATTGTTTCACAAGATAATATGAGGACAGAAATCTAGCAATCTCCAAAGTGCCTCAAGAGGCACCTGTGAAGGTGACTATTATCAGTTTAGGGATCAGGGGCTTGACAAATGGGTTCATGGGGTGCTGTCCCTGCTTAGCATTCTAAGGACACTGTCAAATACATCTCTCTCATTTTTCTAGTGTCTTTCTGCCTAAAATGAAACTCATAATATAGTTCAGAGAATCCTTTCCTTATTCTCTTTTTATATGTATTCCAGAGCATAATTCAGATTCTTGGGAAAGAAATATATCTTATATATAGGCATTTGAAACCTAAAATGTTCCTTGTATAGGCTATTAATATTTATTATCTAACTTCCTCTGAACATCATTTATATACCTAACAGCTTAAGTGAGAAGGCTCTACACAATGAGGTGAGTCTTCTATCTGCTTTTGCCTAGTCTTCCTAGATCTAACTTCTTATTTTCTTCTTCTTTCCTCCTTATTCACCATAGCAGTCCTAAACATGTCCAACATTTCAGGAAGAAAGACTATAAATGAGATCAAGTATTGTTTTATTTTGCTAAAGCAGCAATATGACCTGTTGATGTGATCATGGATTTAAACATCAACAATCTTGACTTCTAGATCAAGTTCTACATTATTACTTATAAGTTATATAACTTTAGATAAGTCATTTATCTTTTTAGGAACTTATTTTCATCAACTATAAAATGTAGAGATCAGAATTTGCATTTATCCAATTTACAAAGCACTTTCTTCACCCAGGCCCTAGGAGGCAAAAAGATGTGGGTATCAATTCTGGATCTGTGACTTACTAGTTATATCCCTGGAACTTAACCCAGTGCCTGGCACATTGCTGTTGATCAGTGCTTCAGTTGTGTCCTACTCTGCAACCCCATGGACCATACTGTCCAAGGGGATTTCTTGGCAAAGCTACCAGAGTGGTTTGCCATTTCCTTCTCCAGTGGATTAAGGCAAACAGGTTAAATGACTTGCTTAGAGTCATAAAGCTAAATATCTGAGGTTATTTTTAAACTCAGATCTTCCTGACCCCAGGACACTCTATCCACTGAGTCACCTAGCTGCCTGCCTGGCACATAGTAGGCACTTAACAAATGTTTATTGACTGGCTGGTAGACCTTAGCAAGACCATCTGCCTGGACCTTAGTTTTCTCCACTGCAAAATGAAGAAATTGTAGTAAGTACCGTCCAAAACCTTTTCTTATCTTTTCTCTCCAACTCCCTTATCATCACAGAGGCCCTGAGCACATCTGACTGACATTAAAGAAAGGAAGACTACCAGTGAGATCAAATACTGTTTTATTTTACTTTCCTCATCTATCAAGTGGTCGTGTGGCCTGATTGATGTAAAACTGGTCTAAAAATCAAGCTCTGTCTTTAACTCCATTTTAAAGCTGGCTTGCCCATGGGTAAATAATTACTAGTGGAGCTACTAGCAATGGGCAAGTCCTTGCAAAAGTAAAAACTAGGATACACATGTAGGGCAGAATTATCATTCAAACCATAGAGAACGGGTAACAAATTTGGCTCACAATGTGCTTAGTTTTTCAGGAGGGACATAAGAATTCTGCTCATGAATGCTTTTTAGGCCTGCACCATTCTAGAGGCTTAAGCTTTCACTTCAAGTGACCCCCAATATGTAGAGCCCTTAAAACCAACATAGCTTTCCTCCACATTCCACTCTCTCCCACTCAGCATGGTCAAAGCAAAAGATCAACAGACCTGAAAGAGAAATTAAATACTGTACCTACAAACCAGTTTGAAAAACAAAAAAAGGATTTGATTCAACCAATCAATTGATTAAATTCAAGTAGTTGTTTTCAAAATAACTTTTTTCCTCTGAGGCAATTAGGATTAAGTGACTTGCCCAGGGTCACACAGACAGGAAGTGTTAAGTGTCTGAGGTCAGATTTGAACTCAGCTCTTCCTGACTTCAGGGCTGCTATCCACTGAGCCATTTAGCTGCCCCTCAAAATAACTTTTTGTTGGTTTGAAATACACTATCCTCAATCTCACTTACTTGTGTGTATGTGCATATTTATGTGTATTCCCATAATAATTTGAATTTTCCCTCCTGAAATAATTATACTAGGCACTTAAATATGGACTAGTACCTGGCCACAGGTGAGGACAAATGTGACAATGGACATTAAGGGGCTTTGACAAATATTAAAAAATATATATCTAAAAGTAAAACACTATAAATCCTTTAAGAGCTGATAGATGACATTCTTTAAGGGAGGATGACAGACTGGTAAGGAGTATTAACAAGAATGGTTAGGATACAAGACTAGATGACCTCTAAAGTCCCTGATATTCATTCAGTGGGCATTGCCCACTATCTGAGTTAAAGGGTGGCTATTACTTACATGATATACTTTTGAGGGACTTAGGAAAGCCTTCCTGACAGTACCTGTCAGTATCTGAAATTTCAACATTAAATTTCATTGCTGTAGATCTTGAGATATAGAAGGGAGATGAGAAGGATGAAAAGAGAGACAGGATGTCACATTCTGAACAGTAAGCCAGGATTCCTTTGGGGTAGAGCCACATATTTTGCACCTGAGGTGACAGATACAAAACGAAGGAAAAAGGAAGATGGAAAGGACAGTCCTCTTCAGTGTTTTGTACTGAACAAGAACATTGGCACCTGGCATTCGTACACCCTTCACGTGTGGTTAGAATGGAAAAATTTCTCTAGACAAAATAGCAACTGGTCAAGGAAGAGCCTTAAGGACTGACAGTAAATAAAACAGAGAGCTTTTCATCTTCTTTTCAAATATTAATTTTTTTTTCAAATAAAGCCTGGAACATTAAATCAGCTAAAAGCATCCATCTGATAAAAGCTATGCAAATATCTTTATACATATACAGAAATCATCCATAACAGTGACAGGTCAGATAAAGGCAAATACTTCCACTCAAAGCTCTAAGTTCCAAATACAAAATGCAAATTCAGAGATATTTCCTCCCTACACTTGGTATTCTCTTTTCTCCCAGCTTTGCAGACAGTTACAAATTGCATATATTATTCATTGCTCCCCCAATCCCCTTGCTCTGAGCCACCTTTAGAGAGTAAAGCAGACATAAAACTTAGAGGAACCCCGAATATAAGATTTGGGATTAAAAAAACAAAATAGAATTGCTGAGCTTAGTCCAGATGTAAATTGGTACTCTGCTCCTCTCTGGGTGGTTTTTAACATATACAACACACACACACACACACACACACACACACACACACACACACACACACACACACACACACACCCCTAATCAATGCTTGATAATATTCCACAAAATAATTAGAACAATTGTTCCAAGAACATTTCCAAGCCTTCTACAGCCCAGAATTTCCTTAGCTTTCTCATCTCTGGATTCATCATCTAATCTTGAAATTTCCTACCTTTATAAAATGTTAAAATCTGGATAACAAGGAGTTTGTGGGAGGTCTTATTTGTTAAGAAGACAGACTGACTACAGAGCAAGAAAATCAAAAGGTCTGACCCTGGCTTCAAATCAATGATGTGGTCAGAATCCCCTAAATATGGTATGTGGTTTAACCTAGACCTTCTGAAATGAGAGCTTCTATGATGTAAGGATCTAATTTTGTCTTAAATTTCTTTTTTTTTCCTTTATTTATATGATCCTTCCTCCTTCCTTATCTGAGTAACTTCATGTTGCAAAAAAAAAAAAATAGGATCAAAAGAAGTATAACAGGGTTCAAAATAACCAGATAGCTCATCAATATACTCTATTCTTCATATGGCTGAGGGGAACTGCTGCTCTTGCTACTGCTGCCAAGAACATCAAAAGAATAAATATGGCTACATTAAAACATGGGCAACTTCTGTTGCCTTGAGGATATTGTGGAAAAAAGGGAAGAATGACCAAAATCTCCAGTAAATATAGAGAAAGATATCCAGATAGAGCCACAGGGAGCAAACTGAGAATAAAGAAAATATCCTACGTAGGCAATGTATTCAACTATTCAAAAAGAGAAAAATATAAGCATTGGGGCACCTAAGTGGAGCAGTGAGTAGAGCACCAGCCCTGAAGTCAGGATGGACCTGAGTTCAAAACCGACCTCAGTCACTTAACATTTACTATCTGTATGACCTTGGGCAAGTCACTTAACCCCAATTGTCTCACCCAAAATTAAATAAATAAATGAAACAATAACTGTAAGAAAAAGACAATTGTTAAAAAGAAAACAAAAATATAAGCATTTAAACACTGTGCTAGAGTGTGTATTATAGATATTGATTGTTAATGGGTTGGTCAAGGGGAATTAGCAGCACTAGGAATAGTGAAGGAGTCAGGAGATATGGATATTAAGGAAATATTAAGGGTTAGGAGATATGGACCCTACTTCTTCCTCTTTTGCTAATCACTTGAATGTTTGAGGTAAGTTACTTGAAAAGAGGGAATTTCAGTTCCATAATCCATAAAATGAAGATGAATGCGCCCTACCTATTTTATCAGCTTTTATGAGCTTCAAGTGAGACCAGAAAAAGCTTCCTGGAGTAGGGGAACTTAAGCTAAATTGAGAAGAAAACCAAAAAAAACTCAAAGGCAGAGATGGGGAGGTAGAACATTCAAGGTATGGGGGACAATATCACAAACAATTATGAGGCAACATGTGAGAGATAGATAGTATTAAGAACTAAACAGTTCCTAAGTTTTATAGATCTAGCTCCATGACATTCTCACATTCATTCCCACTCTCACAGCTACCTCCCTAGTTCTAGTTCTCATCACCTCTCACCTGAATGAATGTAAAAGGGCTCTTAATTGATAGCCCTCTCCTTTCCACAAAGACATCTCTCAATCAAATGTTTAAGATGTTTCAGTATTTCCCTACTGCCTTAAAGACAAAATAGACTCTACTGTTTTGTTTTTTAAGACCTTCACATGATAGTTCCAACCTGTTTCTCCACAATGATTTCTCAATAGTCCCCCTCACTTTCTGTCTCTATGCAAACTTGCATTTGTCAGTCCCCATAATGAACATGCTATCTTCATTCTATCTATGTGTCTTTGTGTTGGCTATACCCCACGACTGGAATACACATCCTCCTCCTCACACCTTCAAGGTTCAGTTCAAGTAAAACTCCTTACATCAGGTCCTTCCTGGTCTCCTCAGTCAGAGATGATGACTTCACTTTTGAAATTACTTTGTAGTGACATGTCTATGTACATGTTAAGTTCCTCGAGAACAGGGACTGATTCATTTTGATTTTTGTACCCCCAACATTTAGGATAAAATTGAACTGAATCTCAAAAGATGGGTGTAGATTGGTTGAGGCAGAAAAAAGAGAAAGCCATTTCCTGAGAGGTAAAGTGTTACCAATTGTATAACTTTAAAAAAAAAAGAGTGTACTGAGATCTGTATATTTTGGTTGTCAAGAAAATCAGTTGCCTCTTCCAAAGTCAGGAAGTCAATTTTTCACCAGACGCCTTTATGGTTATTGATTAAGGCACTAAAGTTTGGTTGAGTGTTGACTACCATAAAAAATTCCTGGGAGAACAATTGATAACTCAATTTCTTTTCAGATGTTCTCTAAAAAGTGTCATTTTAATTTGATTATGAAGTCCCCAGTCCTCTTAAAATATTAATTAACTGAGCCCTTTGGTCTTCTCTCTGAGCTGTCATTAGTCCTCTTCCCTTCCTCATATCAGCACATGATAATTATTCTCTTTGGGTCCTTCTAGCATAACTGACCTCACAGCATCCTCTGCCTTTATTTCCTTGCTATGAAAGTTTATCTGGGTCTAATTGAATTAAAATAACCACAGCTCCTACCTTCTCCCTGCCAGTGATTCTCTTTTTGCTTCTTCATGCTAATTAGTAGCCAGACACACGTGGGGCCCCTATGTAAATTGGACCCCTCTGCTATTTCTGACTTTTTGGCTCCAGGGGCTTAATTAATACCTGATACACCTGCCTATTGAGTGGTTCTAACATCTGTGTAGCCTAAGGAATTTCTATCACTTTGGAGCTACTAATGGCAGCCTGTCTGCAGAGGCTGAGATACAGGCCAGAGTCATCTCAGTGAAGCATGTGGCCAGATTATTTTTTGACTCAAGAGAAGGCTATGGTTCCTTACTTCCTACAGGAAATTATTTTACTATTAAATTTGAACTCTTAGATAGATTCTTAAGGTCCCTCCATAATCCAACATTTCCCCATTTATCCTGCTTTCCGTCTTCATCAGCATGGAACTCCAAGGCTCATCTTTGCTTATTACATGGCATATTCATTTCTACATTTCATTGATTACTCTCATCTCAGATGTTGATGAAAATTGCAAGAAATACTAAAAGAAATTAGGAACAGAGTGTGTAAAATGCATAAGGATGTGGTCCTGTAGGTTTCTCCACAGTGAATCTAAAAAAGGTGAGGACTGTAACAAGTAGGACACCAGTAAAGAGAAGCTTTCTAGAGGGCTTAGCTATACAGGTAGCCCCACTAGAGTCTTCCTCCATCTATTCCTGAGACCTAGCTCACCTGAGTCTATTTGAGTCCCCATACTGTTTCTATTCTCTGGCCCTATTCCTGACTTGTTTTGTTATATCAGGCAAGTCACTTAACCATTCTATCCTTCTGATGAAGGGAGAATAATTATTCCTGACCTATGCATAAGGGATTACTCATGTCATCTACCTGGCACTTAGGCTGTGCTACATTGTGTTGTAGCTCATCTTATGTTTGTGATCTGACTTCCATCTAGATTTTAAGTTTCTAGAAAGCATCAACCTTTATACACTTGCTAGTATCTCTTGTGAATGGCAAAAAAACAGGTAAAATTGGTTGGTGATGGTGATGGATGATAACTAATTCCCAGGGCTTTCAAATGCATCTCTCAATGGCAGTAGCTGCATTGCCACAGGTTTAGGTAGTCACTTGTTACAGAATGACTTTTTCATAGAGTTGCTTGTGCCAAAAATTTGATCTCCAGTCATCGGAAGGTGGGAATATAGAGACAACTCTCAGCATCCTTATCCATCTTCTTATAAGTCATAGTCCAGGAAGAGACAGAGACAAGGCCATGTCAGTTTATGGGATATGAAATAATTCAGCTACCCCCGTTAGAGGCAGATTTACCTGACTATGATTCTTTCTATAAATAACCAAATTCTCCAAAAGTCTACATGATTGTAGGCAGCCTTCTTGATTGTCTCCTGGTAGCAGCCAATATTCTTTTGCTTACTCTATCCTTCCCACCCCAGACCAATAAGGACAGAGAAATGCAGAATGTCTATGGCTTACTTCAATATATTCCTTTGTCAAATTGCTGAGTTAGTTACCTGCTATTCACCCCACCATTTCCCAAAGCCAAAGTGCTAGTACTATTCCCTTTCCCCCTGTGGAAAGTAATTTTTTACCTGGGTATCTCTGATGATGCTCTCTGATTAGAAAGGGGGCATAGAAATATTTATATCTATATGTATATATGTATACACACATACATACATATATATATATATATATAAATCATATTCAGTCCCCTAGACAAAATCACTTTCCTTCTGGTGACTAACCTCACTAAAGCTGACAATCTGAAATTTTCTATATCTCATGAGAAACTTGGATCAGATAGATGAACTAATCTAGTTCCATAATATAGACTATGAGGTTGCAAAAAACATGAATTCTATTGATTATTGAGTAAAAGAAAGGGGATAGAAAAACCAAAATCCTACAATATTTTGTTTACTAGAAATACTCTTGAAACAGAGAAATATCCACAGAGTAAAGGCAAAAGGCTGGAGGAAATTCTTCAGGTGAAGAAAAAAAAAAGCAGTGATAACAATCCTGATCTCAAAATAAAAGTAAAAATAGACTTTATTATAAGAGATAGGGAAGGAAATAAATTATATTTTGCTAAAATGTACAGTGAAGCAATATCAATACTAAACATATGTGTACCAAGTGGGATAGCATCCTAATTTTTTTTTATTTTCAAAACATATGCATATATAGTTTTTCACATTCATCCTTGCAAAACCTTATGTTCTAAAATTTTTTCTCCCTTTCTTCCCCCACTCCCTCCCCTAGACAGCAAGTAATCTAATATATGTTAGATATGTGCAATTCTTCAATACATATTTCTATATGCTGCACAAGAAAAATCAAATCAAAAAGGAAAAAATGAGAGAGAAAATAAAATGAAAGCAAACAATAACAACAAAAAAGTAAAAATACTATGTTGTAATCCACACTCAGTCCCCATATTCCTCTCTCTGGGTGTAGATGGCTCTCTTCATCACAAAATCATTGAAAATGGCCTAAATTACCTCACTATTAAAAAGAGCCTCATACATCAGAATTGATCATCACATGATCTTGTTTCTGTGTATAATGATCTCCTACTTCTACTCACTTCACTTAGCATCAATTCATGTAAGTCTCTCCAAGCCTCTCTGAAATCATTTTCCTGATCGTTTTTTATAGAACAATAATATTCCATGACATTCATATACCATAACTTATTCAGCCATTCTCCTACTGATGGGCATCCACTCAGTTTCCAGTTCCTTGCCGCTACAAACATTTTTATAAATGTAACTACATTGTAAATGTAATTATAAACAAATTTAAAATTGTTTTACATGTAACTAGGAAAAATAAAATATTTTAAATTTTTTTAAAGAATTTAAGCCTTGGGGCAGCTAGGTGGTACAGTAGATAGAGCACTAGCCCTGAAGTAAGGAAAACTTAAGTCCAAATCTGGTCTCAGACACTTAACATTTCCTAGCTGTGTGACCCTGGGCAAGTCACTTAACCCCAATTGCCTCAGAAAAAAAAAATTTAATCTTTTCCCCAATATATAAATGGTAAACGGATATGAACAAGAAATTTTCAGATGAAGAAATCAATAGGCATAAGAAGTACTCAGAATCATTTTTGATTAGAGAAATGCAAATTAAAATAACTCTGAGGTGCCACTTCATACCTAGCAGATTGGCTGATATGACAAAAAATGATAAATGTTGGAGAGGATGTGGGAAAATTGGGATCCTAATGCATTATTGGTAGAGTTGTGAACTGATCGAACCATTCTAGACAGCAATTCAGAGCTATGTCCAAATGGCAATGAACTTGTGCATACCTTTTGACCTTGCAATACCACTACTCCTTTTCAAGAATGAAGGACAAACAGCCACCTCTGTGAGTAAAGCTGGCCTAGAATTGATCAGTTGGAAGATGTCCTTCCTTCCTTCCATCTTGGATCCACTCCCAGAACACCTATAGATGCTCTTAAAAACATTTTTCCTTCTTTTGCACCTCTGGATCCTGCCAAGATATGCTGGGGTTTACTGGCTAGACCTCTTTCTTAAGGACTACTCCTTATACCAAAACCAATCTGATTCTAATTGGTCACCAATAGGTCCTAAGCCAAGCCCTATTTGGTCACTGTTTGGGTCCTGATTGACTCAAATTGAATGTAAATAGCAGTCATTTTTAATTTGGCCAAAAATTCATAGGGTCTTTCCCTTCCAGATTTATTCATTCATTTATTTATTTAGATTTTTTTTTGGACTGAGAGAGGAGATTTATCCTCGATTATTGCCTATCCTTAATCACTGAATCAATCAAACTGAGACTTGTTGAAGACCTTAGCTTAAAAAGGGCAAGGTCTCCTATCTCATCCAGGGCCATCTCCACTGGACCCAAATGGTTCTGGAGGAGAAAATGAGTGACCTTGTACAGCCCTCCCTCACTTAAACCCAATTCACTTGCATATAATGGCATTACCTCCCTGATGTCATAGTCCTCTTTGAGAATGAAGTACAAAGGGGGGGGGGGGCACAGAGCCAAGATGGCAAACTGCAGACAGCGTTCTCTGTGAGCTCCTGAGACCTTCTCTCAAACCCAGACAAATTGAGCCTCCAAACTGGTTTTGGAGTGAGGGCTCCACCAAACACTTGGACTACAAGGCACTTCTATCAACAATTTATTTTGAAAAAACTTTGGAGAAGGTTAGCCTCAGGGGAAATTGGCCGCAGGTCGTGATCAGACACCAGCCGGGGCGGAAGTCAGGGCTGTGATAGAGGGGCAGATTTTAGGCACCCAGGAAGCCCCTGGGAGACGCCTGGGCCACTTTGCTCTGCTTTCAGGCAGGTGCTTTGGCAGATCTGCCTTTGGTAAAGGGTGGATTGAGAGAAGCTGAAAGCATGGTTCTAGTGCAGATCTAGCCCAACCAGCCTCAGACCGGAAGTCAACTCGGCAACTGCCACAGGACAAATACAAATTGTTGCAGTATTCCCTGCTGGTGACTGATACCTCAGCTCAAAAGCATGAGTAAGAAGCAGAAGAGAGCTCTCACCATAGACAGCTTTTATGGAGAAAAAATAGAACAGTCCCCAGATCCTGAGATTCTGAAAACAATCCCAGATGAAGCCACAAAGATGAACTTAAGTTGGTCTCCCTTCCAGAAGGCTTACCTGGAAGATTGCATTAAGAATCTCAAAAGAGAGCTAGAAGAAGAATGGGGAAATAAATTGAGATCAAGGCAACAGAGATATCAAAAACTGGAAAATAGGACGGGTGAATTGGAAAAAGACAACAATTCACTGAAAAACAAAATTGGTGAATTGGAAAAAGACAACAATTCACTGAAAAATAAAACTGGCAAAATGGAAAAAAAAATGCATTGAATCAAGAAATTCAATTGGCCAGCTACAAAAGGAGCTAAAAAAGATAACTGAAGGAAATAATACTTTAAAAATTAAAATTGAACAAATAGAAGTAAATGACTCAATAAGACTTCAAGAATCAGTCAAACAAAAACAAAAAAAAATGAAAAAAATAGAAGAAAATATGAAATATCTCCTAGGAAAAACAACTGACTTGGAAAACAGATCCAGGAGAGACAATCTAAGGATTATCGGAATCCCTGAAAGCCACGATGAAAAAAAGAACCTGGCTGCTATATTCCAGGAAATCATGAAAGAGAATTGCCCTGATGTTTTAGAATCAGAAGGCAAAATTGGCATTGAAAGAATTCACCGTTCACCTCCAGAAAGAGACCCCAAAATTAAAACCCCAAGGAATATCGTGGCCAAATTTCAGGACTATCGCATCAAGGAAAAGATATTGCAAGCAGCTAGAAAGAAACAGTTCAAATACCGAGGAAGTGTAATAAGAATTACACAAGATCTGTCAGCCTCCACATTAAAGGATCGAAGGGCCTGGAATCAGATATTCCAAAAGGCAAAAGAACTTGGATTACAGCCAAGAATAAGTTATCCAGCTAGAATGAGCATCATCTTCCAGGGAAGAAGATGGTCATTCAATGATACAGGAGAATTTCACCTATTTCTAATGAAAAGACCAGATCTGAACAAAAAATTTGACCTCCAAATAGAGAACTCAAGAGAAGCATAAAAAGGTAAAAAGGAAAACTCTTGAGAACTATATTTCTACTATAGGTATCCTTAAAGAATGGAGGTATAATTTGATTTTTCTTTGATAATAATGGAAAAGAAATTAGAGGTGTAAGGGATACCATACTGAAAAAGAAAAAGAGGGGGAAGGAGGCAAAATAAAGTAAAAATTAAGGAGGTAAAATAAGGCAAAATCTCATAAAGAGACATAGAAGATCTAATATAATTGAGGGAAAGAAGGGAGGGCGATGAGTATTGTGTAAACCTTACTCTCATTAGATTGGACTCTAAGAGAGTATCTCAGAAACATTTGGCTTCAAAGAAAGGCCTGACACTCCTTGTGGGAAGGTGGGAGGGAAAGGAGAAAAGTAAAGGGATAAATTAATAGAAGGATTAGGGGAAAGGTATAAAGGAGAGGGAGGGACTCTAAAGGGGGGAGGACTACTGGTGGGAGGTGGTCATCAAAAACAAAGTACTGGGGAGGGGGGGAAGGGAGAGAGGGGAAAGGGAAGAGAAAATCATAACTCTGGGTAAATAAGATGTCAGGGAATACAGATATAGTTATTTTAACTGTGAATGTGAATGGGATGAACTCTCCCATAAAACGGAAGCGGGTAGCAGACTGGATTAAAAGCCAGAATCCTACAACATGTTGTTTACAAGAAACACATCTAAAACATAGAGGTACATACAGAGTGAAGGTAAAGGGCTGGAGCAGAATCTTCTATGCTTCAGGTGAACAAAGAAAGGCAGGGGTAGCAATCCTTATCTCAGATGAAGTAAAAACAAAAATAGATCTAATTAAAAGAGATAAGGGAGGAAACTATATTTTACTAAAGGGTACCATAGACAATGAAGCGGTATCAATATTAAACATATATGCACCAAGTGGTATAGCATCCAAATTCCTAGAGGAGAATCTAACAGAGATGCAAGGAGAAATAGACAGTAATACTATACTAGTGGGGGACCTCAACCTTGCTCTCTCAGAATTAGATAAATCAAATCACAAAATAAATAAGAAAGAAGTTAGGGAGGTTAACAAAAGGCTAGAAAAGTTAGGTATGATAGATCTCTGGAGGAAATTGAATGGTGATAGAAGGGAGTAGACTTTTTTCTCAGGGGTTCATGGAACTTATACAAAAATTGATCATGTGTTAGGGCATAAAAACCTCGAAATGAAATGCAGAAAAGCAGAAATAGTAAATGCATCTTTCTCAGATCATGATGCAATAAAACTCACATGTAATATAAGGCCAGGAGAAAATAGACCACAAGTTAATTGGAAATTAAATAATCTAATCCTGAAGAATGAATGGGTGAAAGAGCAAATTATAGACACAATCAAAAATTTCATCCAGGAGAATGACAATAATGAGACAACATACCAAAATTTGTGGGACACGGCTAAGGCGGTTATAAGGGGTAATTTTATATCTCTACATGCTTACTTGCATAAAACAGAGAAAGAGAAGATCAGTGAACTGGGCTTCTAATTAAAAAAGCTAGAAAAATACCTAATTAAAAACCTTCAATTAAATACCAAATTGGAAATTCTGAAAATTAAAGGGGAGATCAATAAAATTGAAAATAAGAAAACTATTGAATTAATAAATAAAACTAAGAGTTGGTTTTATGAAAAAACCAACAAAATAGATAAGCCTTTAGTTAATTTGATTAGAAAAAGGAAAGAGGAAAATCAAATTGTCTCAAAAATGATAAGGGAGAACTTTCCTCCAATGAAGAGGAAATTAGAGTAATAATTAGGAGTTTCTTTGCCCAACTTTATGCCAATAAATTTGATAATGTAAATGAAATGGAGGAATATCTACAAAAATATAGATTGCCAAGGTTAACAGAAGAGGAAATAAATTGTTTAAATGGCCCTATTTTGGAAAAAGAAGTAGAACAAGCTATTAATCAGCTCCCTAAGAAAAAATCTCCAGGGCCAGATGGATTTACATGTGAATTTTACCAAACATTCAAAGAACAATTAATCCCAATACTATATAAACTATCTGAAAAATTAGGGAAAGAAGGTGTACTACCAAATTCCTTCTATGACACAGATATGGTGCTGATAGCTAAACCAGGTAGGGAGAAAAGTGAGAAAGAAAACTATAGACCCATTTCCCTAATGAATATTGATGCAAAAATTTTAAATAAGATTCTAGCAACGAGATTACAGAAAGTCATCCCCAGAATAATACACCATGACCAAGTAAGATTTATACCAGGAATGCAGGGCTGGTTCAATATTAGGAAAACTATTAGCATAATCAATTATATTAATAACCAAATTAATAAAAACCATATGATTATCTTAATAGATGCAGAAAAAGCCTTTGATAAAATCCAACACCCATTCCTATTAAAAACACTGGAGAGTATAGGAATAAATGGGCTTTTCCTTAAAATGATTAGTAGTATCTACTTAAACCCTTCAGCAAGCATCATATGTAATGGAGTCAAACTAGAACCATTCCTAATAAGATCAGGAGTGAAATAAGGCTGTCCACTGTCACCTTTATTATTTAATATTGTCTTAGAAATGTTAGCTTTGGTAGTAAGAGAAGAAAAAGAGATTGAAGGAATTAGAGTAGGTAATGAGGAAACCAAATTATCACTCTTTGCAGATGACATGATGATATACTTAGAAAACCCTAAGGACAACTAAAAAACTACTAGAAACAACTCACAACTTTAGTAAAGTAACAGGATACAAAATAAATCCACATAAATCATTAGCATTTTTATATATTACCAATAAAGTTCAGCAGGAAGAGATACAAAAAGAAATTCCATTCCAAATAATGGATGATAGTATAAAATATTTGGGAATTTATCTGCCAAAGGAAAGTCAGGAACTATATGAACTGAACTACAAAACACTCTCTACACAAATAAAATCAGACCTAGTCAATTGGAAAAACTTAAAATGCTCATGGGTAGGCCGAGTGAATATAATAAAAATGACAATACTACTTAAACTAATTTACTTATTTGGTGCCATACCAATCAAACTCCCAAGAAATTATCTTACAGATCTAGAAAAAATAGTAGCAAAATTCATTTGGAAGAACAAAAGGTCAAGAGTTTCAAGAGAATTAATGAAAAAAAAGGCTGATGATGGTGGACTTGCTGTACCAGATCTAAAACTATATTACAAAGCAGCGGTCATCAAAACCATTTGGTACTGGCTAAGAAATAGAGTAGTCGATCAGTGGAATAGGATAGAATCACAAGACAAACTAGGCAATAACTATAGCAATTTAGTCTTTGATAAACCCAAAGACCCCAGCTTCTGGGATAAGTACTCACTATTTGACAAAAACTGCTGGGAAAACTGGAAACTAGTATGGAAGAAATTAGGGCTTGACCCACATCTAACACCACATACCAAGATAAGATCTAAATGGGTTCATGATGTGGATATAAAGAGTGATACTATAAGTAAATTAGAGGAACGTAATATAGTTTGCCTCTCAGACCTATGGAGATGGAAGAAATTTATGTCCAAAGAAGAACTGGATCTCCTAATTGAAAACCAGATAGATAACTTTGACTATATTAAGTTAAAAAGTTTTTGTACAAACAAAACCAATGCAATCAAGATTAGGAGGGAAGCAATAAATTGGGAAATCATCTTTACATTTAAGGGTTCTGATAAAGGTCTCATCTCTAAAATATATAGAGAATTGTCTCATATTTATAAAAATTCAAGCCATTCTCCAATCGATAAATGGTCAAAGGGTATGAACAATTTTCAGAGGATGAAATTAAAACTATTTGTAGTCATATGAAAAGGTGCTCCAAATCACTATTGATCAGAGAAATGCAAATCAAGACAACCCTGAGGTACCACTACACACCTGTCAGATTGGCTAAAATGACAGGAAAAGTTAATGATGAATGTTGGAGGGGATGTGGGAAGGCTGGGACACTGATGCATTGTTGGTGGAGCTGTGAACGGACCCAGCCATTCTGGAGAGCAATTTGGAGCTATGCTCAAAAAGTTATCAAACTGTGCATACCCTTTCACCCAGCAGTGTTTCTATTGGGCTTATATCCCAAAGAAATCATAAAGGAATGAAAGGGCCCCACATGTGCAACAATGTTTGTGGCTGCTCTTTTTGTAGTGGCTAGAAACTGGAAATCGAATCGATGCCCTTCAATTGGAGAATGGCTGAACAAATTATGGTATATGAATGTTATGGAATATTATTGTTCTGTAAGAAATGACCAGCAGGACGATTTCAGAGAGGCCTGGAAAGACTTGCATGAACTGATGCTGAGTGAAATGAGCAGAACCAGGAGATGATTATACGCGGCAACAACAGTATTATATGACGATCGATTCTGATGGACGTGGCTCTCTTCAACAATGAAATGTTTCAAACCACTTCCAATTGTTCACTGAAGAAAGCCATATACTCCCAGAGAGAGGGATGTGAAATGTGGACCACAACATAACATTCTCATACTTTTGATTGATGTTTGCTTACATTGTGTTTCCTTTATCTGATATGTCTTCTGTGTAGATACGATTTTTCTTGCACAACAATGATAAGTTTGGAAATATGTATACATATATTCGATTTGCCAAATATTTAAACATAATTAACACGTAGTGGATATCCTGCCATCTGGGGAGGGGTGGGGAGTTGGGGGGGAAAATCTGTAACGGAAAGCTATGTAAGGGTTAATGTTGAAAAATTACCCATACATATGTTTTGCAGATAAAATAAAATTTAAAAAAAGAGAGAGAGAGAATGAAGTACAAACAAAAATAACCACTACTTGATCTGTATCCCAAAGAGATCATAAAAAAGGAAAAAAGTCTTACATGTGCAAAAATATTTATAAGCAATTCATCTCATGATAGCAAAATGTTGGAAACTGCAGGAGGAGAGGGGGTGAATGGTTGAACAAGCAGTGATACATAAATGTAATGAAATAGTACTGTGCAATAAGAAATGATATGCAATAAGAAAAACCTGGAAAGATTTGTACAAACTGATACAGAGTATAATGTGAAGATCCAGGAGAGCCCACTATCAGTTACATTCTATAAATTGATAACTCTTCTCAGCAATACAATGATCCCAGATAAGTACAAAGGACAGACAAAGGAAAATGCTATCCATATGCAGATAAGAACTGATGAACTCTGAATACAGAAGGAAGCATTTTTTCCCACTTACTTTATTCTTTCTTGTGTTTTTTCTCTTTGATCTATTTCTTCTTTCACAACTGTGATTAATATGGAAATATGTTTTACAAGATAGTACATGTATAAACTATATCAAAATGCCTACCATCTTCAGAAAAGGGAAGGGGAGGGAGGAAGGGAGAAAAATTTGGAACTCAGAATCTTGTAAAAATGAATGCTAAAAATTTTCTTGACACTCAACTGGGGAAAAAAAATAAAATACCATTAAAAAAAAAGAAAGGGATAGGTGGGGAAGGTATTGTGAAAGTAGGATCAATAAGTGAATTGTTTAGGGGATGAGGAAAAGTTAAAAATCAAGAATAATTCTGAAACTATTAACTAGGATGACTGAAAGATAAAAGTATCATTCTCAACAGAAATAGGAAAGTTTGAGGGAAGACTTTTTTTTAGAGAGAGGAAGATAATGAGAGACAAAGCAAAATCAGAAAAAACAACTCTGTCAGAACTCCTGGCATTTAATGACATTTTAAGCTTTGCAAAGCACTTTAAATATGTTCTGTCATTTGATTCTCACAATAACTCTTTGAGGAAAGTGCTTTGCTGTTGTTCAGTTGTTTCAGTCGGGTCTGACTGAATCTTCATGACCTCATTTGGAATTTTCTTTGCAAATATAATGAAATGGTTTGCCTTTTCCTGCTCTAGATCATTTTACATATGAGAAAACTGCAACAAAGAGGGTTAAGTGACTTGTTCAAAATATGTTATATTTGAACTCAGGTCATTTTGACTCGAAGTCCAATAACTCTATCTACCACATTACCTAGCTACCTTAAGGTAAATGCTACAGAATCATTATCCTCATTTTATAGTTGAGGGAATTGGGGTCCAGAAAGATTAAATTACTGGCCCATTGTCATCTAATTAATAAGTATGTGAGGCAGGGTTTGAAGGCAGGTGTTTTTTTTTGTTTGTTTGTTCGTTTTGTTTTGTTTTGTTTTCCTGCCAGAGTGAATAGAAGCCTATTATATTCCTGAGTACAGCACTCTATAGTCATATGCCATATTGCCTCTATAAACATGTATAAGTGCAGTGCAATGGATAGAATACTGACTTTGAATCATGAAGACAGTAATTTGAATCCTGCCCCAAATATGATCCTTAGAAAATCATTTAATTTACTTCTGTGGACCTAACTTTCTTCATCTATAATATAAAAGAATTATAAAATAAAGAAAATAAAAGAAAAATAAAAAAATTTCTTTACAGCTCTAGTCTTTGACTCTTTTATCCTGACTCCTAACATAATGCCTCACAAACAAACAAGAGCTTAATATGTTTACTAAGTTGAATGAATGAATTGAATCCAAGAAGAGAGGTCCAAAAGTACTTACTGATATAAGACTGGAAGAGTGGGAGAGAGATTAATTTTGGACAGATATATTTGCTTCATAAAAATAATTGAATCAGGGGCAGCTAGGTGGTGCAGTGGATAGAGCACCAGCCCTGAAGTCAGGAGGACCTGAGTTCAAATCTGGTCTCACACTTAACATTCCCTAGCTGTGTGACCCTGGGCAAGTCACTTAACCTCAATTGCCTTAGCAAAAAGCAAAATAAATAAATAAATAAATAATTGAATCACACAAGATTAAGTCTTAGGGAACACTCATAATCAGAGGTGGGAAATGAAGACTGATTCAACAAAGGACTAAGAAGCAACAGTTAATAAGGTAGGAGAACCAGGAGCAAGCACTATAAAAACAGACAGTTCTTCGTATAAGATCTGGATGTCTTGGATATAAATCAAATTCTTATGGTACAATAACATTGTTTAGCTCCTTCCAAATGGTAGTACCTGGTTTTCAGAGTAGTCAGAATAGTGATAAGTTTCCAGTACATCATGAAATAATTCTTTTCCACTAAAATAAATGTCTTGTGGTATTAAATAACTGAAACCCATAGATGACCCAAGACCCTGAACTGTTATCTTCTTCAAACAAATTTTGAACCATTACTAAACCACGCCTGGAATTCCACCAAGAAATGGGAAAGTTGGTTTGACTCCAATAACAGAGGTACAATTAGATAAGACATCTTTGATCCCAGAAATCTTCTCTTCCATGACATGCCATTTGTATACGATTCCCTTCCTCAATAAAGACATAATATTCTGATATAACATTCTGACACCTTTCAGAACTCAGGAATGAATTGTCTATATAGCAAGAACCTTAACTTTTCCTGGAATAATCCAATCTTAATGGCCAATGTGTGAATACAGTCTATTCTTAATCCTTCCAAACCTAGTATAGATTTTTAAGAAGTTTCCTTAGTTGGATGGAAGATATTTTTCAGACTTATGATTTAGATAAGGATGATACAAGAAGAAGAGTACATCTTAGACTGAATGATAGTCTTCTGTTCACCCTGGCAGAAAAAAATTAAAATGTCACAACATATTTGATTAAAGAAGTCTGCCAAAAATTATTAATCAAATCAAAATTAATAAAATTAATCAAACATCAGAACCTTGGAGTTGTATTACCCACTCTGACTTGCCTAAAATAAATTCAGTTCCGAGAAGTCCCATAATTTTAGCAGTCAGGCCTTCCAATTTTGTGCTGGATAGAAATCCCAGTCCATCTTAAGCCCCTAAATAGTCACATCAAGGTAACATGTTTCTTTTCCTCTAGCTCTTGTCCCACTTCCTGACAAGTTTCTATTTCCTATATATTTCATTCTTTCTTTTTTCATTCCTCATTCATTCCTAGTCAATTTTGTACCTGAAATCATAGTAAGAAATCCCCCAACATAAAATTCTTTTTCACATTGTTCATTACACGGGGGCATTATAATGGAAATAGTGACTATTGTGCCTTGCAACATGGGAGATCATAAAACTTTTACTCATTACTAAGTGCATAAGTTTGAAAATTCTCCAAACCTCTCAAATGTCCTATTTCATAATAATGATAATAATAATAATATCTAGAATATATATAGTGCTTTAATATTCATATAGTTCTTTGATCTTATAACAACTTTATAAGTGCAATTATTAGCCTCATTTTACAGGTGAAGAAATTGAGGCAAAGTTAAGTGATTTGCCTAAGGTCACAAAGGTAGTAAGTGTCTATGGCTAGATTTCAACATCAGTCTGTCTGACTCTGGGTTCAGTCCTCCAACATTTTTATCTTCTAATTTCAGGCACTTTGCTAACCCTATAAGCTCTAGTATTTCAAAGAAATTACTAATTATACTTTTAATTTTTTCCTAAGTATCATCACAAATTCCTCTTCTTCCCAAGCCAAAATCATTTGAATTAAAGAACATCAGAGTTGTCAAGAACCTCAATAGTCACTGTGCCCAAAAAGAATTCCCACTTCTACAGCATGTATCACCAGCAGTCCAACCAGGCAATGCTTGAAGATGGTCAGTGGGAGAAAACTTTCTCCCTCCCAAAGGAGTCTCTTCCATTTTTATACAATTCTGACTTAAGAAAGATTTTTTTTTAATGTGAAGTCCAAGTTTTCCTTTTTACAACTTCTACCCATTGCTATTAGATTTTTACCCAGGGACTAAACAATAACAACCAAAAAACCTAATGCTTCAACACAACTAGCATGCTGCCTTCTGACTTCTTTTTTTCAGGCCAAATGGCCAGTTCCCTTAACAGCTTCTCAGATCGCAGGGACTCAGCATCATCCTGGTTAATCTCCTTTGGACATTCTGATTAACACTTATTTTCCAGAACTGCAGTATCCCAATTGCTATACATCATACTATACATATGGTCAGACCAGGGCCAAATACAGTGGGACAATCACTTTTTTTAATTCCTGAAGCTATGCAAAGTTCATTTGGAAGAACAAAAGGTCAAGGATTTCAAGGGAATTAATGAAAAAAAGACAGATGAAGGTGGCCTTGCTGTACCAGATATAAAACTATATTATAAAGCAGCGGTCATCAAAACTATTTGGTACTGGCTGAGAAATAGAGCAGTCAATCAGTGGCATAGGATAGCATATCAGGACAAGTTAGGTAATAACATTAGCAATTTAGTGTTTCATAAACCCAAAGACCCCAGCTTTTGGGATAAGTACTCACTATTCGGCAAAAACTGCTGGGAAAATTGGAAACTAGTGTGGAAGAAATTAAGGCTGGACCCACACCTAACACCACACACCAAGATAAGATCTAAATGGGTTCATGATCTAGATATAAAGAGTGATATTATAACCAAATTAGAGGAACATAGGATAGTTTACCTCTCAGACCTGTGGAGATGGAATAAATTTATGTCCAAAGAAAATCTGGAACTCTTAATTGAACACCAGATAGATAATTTTGATTATATTAAGTTAAAAAGTTTCTGTACAAACAAAACTAATGCAGACAAGATTAGGAGGGAAGCATCAAATTGGGAAAACATCTTTACATTTAAGGGTTCTGATAAAGGTCTCATCTCTAAGATATATAGAGAATTGTCTCACATTTATAAGAATTCAAGCCATTCTCCAATTGATAAATGGTCAAAGGATATGAACAGACAATTTTCAGATGATGAAATTAAAACTATTTATAATCATATGAAAGGGGGCTCCAAATCACTATTGATCAGAGAAATGCAAATTAAGACAACTCTGAGGTACCACTACACACCTGTCAGATTGGCTAAAATGACAGGAAAAGATAAAGATGAATGTTGGAGGGGATGTGGGAAGACTAGGACACTGATGCATTGTTGGTGGAGCTGTGAACGGATCCAACCATTCTGGAGAGCAATTTGGAGCTATGCTCAAAAAGTTATCAAACTGTGTATACCCTTTGACCCAGCAGTGTTTCTATTGGGCTTATATCCCAAAGAAATCATAAAAGAAGGAAAGGGACCCACATGTGCAAGAATGTTTGTGGCAGCCCTTTTTGTAGTGGCTAGAAACTGGAAACTGAATGGATGCCTATCAATTGGAGAGTGGCTGAATAAATTATGGTATATGAATGTTATGGAATATTATTGCTCTGTAAGAAACGACCAGCAGGACAATTTCAGAGAGGCCTGGAGAGACTTGCATGAACTGATGCTGAGTGAAACGAGCAGAACCAGGAGATCATTATACACGGCAACAACAATACTATATGAGGATCAGTTCTAATGGACATGACTCTCTTCAACAATGAAATGCTTCAAACCAATTCCAATTGTTCAGTGAAGAAAGCCATATACACCCAGAGAGAGGGATGTGAAATGTGGACCACAACATAACATTTTCATGTTCTCTATTGAGGTTTGCTTGCATTGTATTTCCTTTATCAGATTATTCTTTCTTGTAGATACAATTTCTCCTGCACAAAAAATGATGCAATAACTATACATATATTCGATTTCTTAAGTATTCTAACATAATTATCATGTAGTGGATATCCTGCTATCTAGGGGAGGGGTGGGAAGTAGGGGGGGGAAATTTGTAACAGAAAGCTTTGTAAGGGTTAATGTTGAAAAATTACCCATACATATGTTTTGCAAATAAAAAGTATTAATTTTTAAAAAATTCCTGAAGCTATGTATCCCAGTGTAGCCTAAGATAAGATTTACTTTATTGACTGCCATATTGTATTATAGTTTTATCTTAATCTTACATTCCACTAAAACCCCTTGATCATATTTATGCTGAGCCATGATTTCCCATGTTTTGTCACAGTAAAACTGATGTTTTAACCTAAAAATAACAGAAATCATAGAGGAGATGCATAGCTACTTGGTCTATTTCTGGCCAACTATGCAAGATATAGACCATTTGAAGATGATGAAGAAATATCTTTGTTGGCCAATAAACATGAAGAGCCACTGATATAATGGATCTTTAAAAGGAAATGATCCAAGGGGAAAAGCTTGGAACAAAAAAAAAGTTTTGCAAATGTCAATGTAGAAAAATCACTCATGTTCTGTAAATAAAAAGATTTAATAAAAAAAAGGAAATGATCCACAACTGTCTCTCTTTTCTCTTCTTCACTGCATTTAGGGTCAGGGCTATTCTATCTATCCCTAGAGCGTTGAATAGAGAAGAATTCTGACCTTTCTTTACCCCATAGGATGGTGACTACTCCCTGTCAGCAGAAGGAAGGGACTCACCTAATCATGTTGCCAGGATGGATATGTCCAGTCTTGGAAATCACTTTTTGAGTATGACAGGTCCTGAGCCCTTTGTTCAGCGCTGACTGAATCTAGTCTGATCTATCAAGACTCAAAGTCAAGAGGGATACTTTAAGGAGAAGACACAGAACATAATCATCCTTCACTCCAGTAGTGATTAAAACTGTTAGACAAATATAATAATTTATATTTATCTGTATTAAATTTCGTAGTATCAAAATTGAAATATGAGAATCAATTGAGGAAAGTGTGAATGCTTACTCTGAAGAAAAGAAAATTCAAAAGGGCTATGATCATTGTTAAGTATTTGAAAAATTTGTGGGAATAAGTATTAAGTTTGTTTTTTGGTCTCTGAGGACAGAAGAAGCAATGCACAGAAGTTACTAAGAGGTAAACTTAGGCTTGATGTCTAGATAAACTTTTTAACAATTATATCTGTCCAAATGTGGAATGGAATTCTTCAAGAGATGGCAGGTTCTCCATCTTTGAGATCCTCAAGCTAAGGCTGCATTGACCACTTTTTGGTTATGTTACAGCAGGGATTCTTTTGTAATGGGTACCAGATAGATGAACATTGAGATCCCTTCCAGCTCTTTAGTTCTGTGATTTTATGATCAGATGTCTTTTAAGTTCAGCTCTAGTTCATTGATGCTATGGCCTCTTTCCAATCACAAATTATCTAATTCAAGTTTCTACAGTTGTAATGAAACTAATTATTTACTGCTAATAGCCATCAATCTTCCTCTTCCCTATATCTCCTAGCTATACATACTCTCAAAAGTCAATAATAGCAGTAGTGAACCAGCTGCTCCCAGCTCCTTATTCTCTCCAGTCATCATGGTGACAATGAAAACAAACATACAAACAAAAAAAAAATGATAGCTATTCACATGCTTTGGAATAAAAGTGCTATGTGAGTACATAGTATTCTAAAAGGGAACTGTGTCTATGCAAAAAAAAAGAGGAATTAAACAAAATTGTGGGTCTGATGATCTAGCATTTTGATTCCAACTTGATTTTGCAGTCCCTCTGAAATCTTAGACAAATAAAATACTTAGTCCCCCTGCCTGAAGTATAAATGAAAGATAATATTTACCTAACTCCCCACTTTAAGGATTAATTACTGCGTATATTTAGCGAGGCAATATCTCCAATCTAGCTGAATGCATAATTTTAATTCGCTGTTGTCCAGCTGCTCAGTATTCTCTTGTCTTAGAGTCTGTCCCAAGGAAATATTCAATAAAGTTATTTACAGTTACGTTACTGGAAAGCTAATGAAGTTAACATTAGTTTCCTTACTGAACCAAAATGTTTTATGTTTAGCATGCTAATTGTGCCATGTGATTGAACAAAAGGATTTTGGCCAAAAAGATTTTCTGGTTTGAAATGAAGGTTAGCTAACTGAACAAACTAAATAGCTATTTTTTTTAGAGTAGGCTTCCCTATTTTCTGCGAATTAATTTAGTTTTTTTCCAGATTAAGTTTAAAATATACTTAAATATCACCAAGTCCAGAAGTCAGTCTGTTTTGCAATAGAAGTAATACTAGAATGAGAATAGAAGCTGTAGATTTAGGAGTGGGGTCATAAGAGAGGGAAACTTTGTATCTTTTAAAAAATATTACATTTCCCCCAATTATATGTTACAAAACAATTTTTGAACATTTTTTAAACTTTTGAATTCCAAATGCCATCCCTTCTCTCTTTTCCATCCATGGTTCCCCCTCTCTAAGATGGTAAGCAATTAAGTGTGTGCATCTATGTAAAACTTTCCATATTAATCATTTTGTACAAGAATTCTCAAATTAAAAAAAAACAAAAGGAAGCAAAAAAATGAGTCAGTCTGTATTCAGACAGCATGAGTTCTTTGTCTGGAGGTGGATAGTGAATTTTTGTATCTTGATTAATACTTAATATCCAAAATATTTGTGTTTCCCAATTATAAAACCAAAAAACATTTTCAAAAGGATAAGTGATCAAAGGAAGCTGAGTGATACAGGGAAACGAGTGGTAAGGCTGGAGTCAGACGATATGAGTTCAAATCCAGTCTCAGACTCTTATTAACTATGTGGTTTACACAAATCATTTAGCCTCAGTTTTCCTTCAAATGTAGAATGGAGGTAATAAAATAGTATTTACTTCACAGGTTTGTTGTGAGAATCAAATAAAATAATATTTATAAAGCACTTAGCACAGTCCTTGACACATAGTACATACTTAATAAATACTTATTCCCTGCTGCTTTTCACCATTCATCTTCCAGGATGTGAACAAGCAATCCATAAAAGAAAAATTGCAAATTATAAACAACCTTATAAAAGATTATCTTTCTCTATATCACTAACAAAAAATATTCAAATCCAAATTGACAAGATAAAAGATAGAAATAGTCAATGTTAGAAATGCTAAAACTGATGTGCTAACAGATATAGTGTTGGAAGATCTCTGAATTGATCTCACTTTTCTGGTAAGAATATTAAAATTGTACTAAGAAAGTTACTATAGTGTCCATACTCTTTTACCTAGAAATTTGACAACTGATAATAATATACCTCAAGGGGAACAACAAGAAAAAGAAAGCCTATATACATCAAAATATTTATAGCAGCATTTTAGTAAGAATAAAGAAGCAAAAGTAGATTTCCCTACTGGAGAATATCCCAATTAGAGAATAGCTAAAGAAATAATAGCATGTGATTATAATGAGATATTATTGTACCACAGTACAAGAAATGATTGGAAAACATTTGCTCATGCTTGACTGATATAATCCTCATAAGAATGAGGCTGGGGATCCTGATTCCAGAAAAATAGGATGATGTACAATGGAAATGCCCTGTTCCCCAGTATGGAACACACACGAACACTTTGCAACTACTCTGACAATAATGTGATGAAAAGACCAATTCCTGACAGCCTGAACATCTTCAAAGTGAAAGATGATCTTCATTTCTTCCTGATTGTGAGAGATGATCTTCATTTTTTCCTGATTGTGTTCAAATGGGGAGGCAAGGATTCTTTCTCTCCCTGGTAGAGAGAGAGGCTTCTAGCTTTCATCTTCCTGGTGGAGGCTTGTGGCCCATAAGTATATGGTCCTTCTGTGGATCCTGTCTTAGTGTGTCTATCCTTTCCTGATTTTACGGGAAGGAGATTAAAGATGGCTATGACTTTGTGAGCTTCAGATCTAGCCTTGTCTAATAAGAAGGAGGGGACAATAATCTTATTGGCCAAATAGAATATTTGAATGTTATAAACATCATAATAATAGAACATACATGATAAATATTGAGTACCTACATTGTAGACCTAGTTATTTTACCAATCCTATGGACAGAATATGATCGATGAATATATTGGGTAAATGAGAATAATACATGTAATACCTCAGAAGATGTCACAGTGACCCAAATGTCCTAGGCTCACACAAACCAGGTCTAACCTTGGGGATAGTGCTCTAAATCACAACTCTTTGGAATATATTGTTACCAACTGTTACTCCTGGAGATAGCAGAATATAACTTATGTGTAGGTTTCTATGAGTGTGTGCAAAAGATTTCCCAAGATCCCAAATACGCAAGGTTGAATGCATATATGAAGCATAGGATAGCCCACAGAATACACAGAAGATATAAATACACATAAACAATGAAAACTATCATAAACAATTTTAAAAACACACCAAGGAGTTATGATAAACCAGAAATAATGATAGACAATTATACCTGTCCTCCCTAACTAGTAAAATTTACTTTTACTTAAGGTCTAAAAGTCCATCAGACTCAACATCATCCCACATTTTATATTCTCCCAGAAGAGAACTGAACTTGAAACTGCTAAACAAGACTCAGAATTCTTACAAGTTCCTCTACTGTTCCTTAAAATTCTAAGTAAATATTTCTTATTAGAGCACTATTCTGAAAGACTAGATTATTCTAGAAGAGATTCATTTAGGAACATTAGGGAATATCTTTTTCCTTTGGGTTATAAGAATTCAACTAATATCATTCTAGTAAAGTACAAAGTTGAAATTCTTTGTTTCTCCTTATCTTGGCTAGCTGCTGCTACTTACTTCCAGGGCTAGGGACACACATGAGATCTTCTCTTACATAAAGAGTCAGATTACTAAGAAAAAAGTCTCATCTGTCAAAAAAAAGTGGATCCTTGAACACCTGAACTTAGGTTTATCAATGAGGAAAATTCCAAGGCTAAGATCACCCAGGAAATTCTTCTTTCTCTGGTTAGAAGGTCTGGTTCTCAGGCTCTTGTGTTGAGATTGGGAAACAGACTGGTGTCACAAGGTGTCTCAAAAAAATTCACAGACTTGAATCCATTTCCTAGTCAAGAGGCAAAGTTTATTTGTAATTGTAATGCCATTACAAGCAGGCTAAGTTCCAAAAAAATTAGCAAGAGATCCAAAAGAAGGGGATAGATTTATACAAAATTGGATCAGAGCTTCCTGTTACTTATCTGCTAATTTTATGGCTTTCACGTAAGTTTGAGGGATGGTCTCTCAGGAACTTGATCATTACTGATCAACAGATTATTTTGCTAATTTTAAGGTTTTCAGGTAGGTTTGAGGGGTGGTATCAGGAACTTGAGAATTACTGACCAACAGATTATCTATCTGACAATTCATAATGTTTGTAGGACTATTCTAAGGCCAGAAGATTTTAAAATCATTTACAGACAGATTGTTAGAACAAGGTCAGAAGGCTTCAGGATCACTATTATGTTTTCCCTGAAATCTAAGGGAAAAAAATTTACAATTATTGACAGACAAGAGCACTTACATTCCTAGGTCAGAGGACTTTTACAATCATTGAGACAAGAGCACTCTTCGTTCAAAAGGGCTTCAAAGTCACTGCTGTGTCCCCCACATCACTTGCACCTGAAGATGGGAATGAGGCAACCTTAAGGAACTCCCTCAGGAGGCCAGGATACAGACATTTAAATTATGCAAGACTTCTGAGTGAATATTTTTGTTTCTGTTTCTTGACCATCCAAAAATGTCATTAATAGTTTTGGTGGGTGGAGAAGAGAGTATATTCTCACATATTCCACATATTTCTGATTCATTTTCCTACATCTTTGGAAGATGGATGCAAAAAAATTAAAAAAAAAAACTATAGAAAGGATCTTTCAGTTCTCTTTTATAGGTTTCTGAAAAGATATTTGTCCCATAATAATCTGCCCCACAAAAGCTCATTCCTCCCCAAAAAAAGGTTTGTCTCACAATCTGAGCCAAACAATTTGTTTTGGGAAAAGCTTCTTTAGTGAAATCCAACTTGTACAAGGCACCAATAACCAATTCATCTTGGGAGCAGACCTACCTAGTCCCTGAGATTTAATCAGGTACCTTCAGTCCCTTCAATACAATTCTGATGGATATATCCATACCCTTATAGAGGGTGATGTTTTAAACTGTTCTACATTAATTTCATCAAACTAATCAAGATACTCTCTTTGTTCAATTCCAGCATATGATTTGTGCCAGATGGTCTCTTCCACCTGTAAATTTATTATCCTATCAATGGCTAATATCAGTATGAGAGTGAAACTCCTGGCTGTCTTTTTATTTAATTTTTCATGCATTTGTTTGCTTTGGCAGATTATGGCTTGAATCATACTATTGCTAAAACAAGTGTGAAAGGAAAATTCTCCTATAAATAAATAAATGATGTCCTTACTTCCTCTCTTGTATTGGCTCAGTTCGATAATGGCCTAGGATAATGGGGTTCCTTTTGATAGTACTAAATTACAATTCCAAAGAAACTTTGGAAAATTAGTTAGAAGCAGGAAAAAAGTAGGAAAAAAGTTATCTGGTACAGGGGGATTGGAATCAGTTGCAAATGGATCTGACTTAATCTACCATTGTCTCAGGTCAAAGGCTGGTGAGTTCATAATATGAATGCCAAGAAGGAAGAATGACCACTCTAAATAGCCTTTGGGATGCAGCCTTTCACTTAGTAGGTGTCAGAAGAGCAAGATTCTTTGCCAGAAAGATTAATGAATGTCTCTATCATTCCTTGCCTCAAGCCCAGGACTAAAGAAATCCCATATTGTTGCTTAGATTTCTTAGCAATGTGGTCAGCTTGGAATGAAAGTCAGAAATTGCATCAGGGTAGCCTGATTAGTTGTTTGGGATAGAAGTTCTAATAGCTATCAGACAAAGGTAATTCATCAGGGTCTAAATGCTTAAAAGAATTAATATGCTTTCTAAATAATCTAATCCTTATCCCCCTTCTTAGAAGGAAGCAGAAACTATCCTTTTATACTTTATTTTTCAGATAGCATAATTTATATAATCTTCTGGTTTAAAATCCATATATATACATGTTTGTATATGCACATATGCACAAGTATACATTGTAATGTGAAAAATCAATAATCATTGCCTTAAGTACCTTGCTTTGCTAACCATCTATCAGCTACAGTAATTTTTAATAAGATAATAAGTAACTGAGTGATTTATAGTAAGAATATAGACCTGAGTGAAAAATCTGTGTAATTGAAACTATGATACAGTTCCATATAAGTATCTGTTTATTAATCTTAGGAGTGTAATACTTATACATCAATCTTTATATTAAAATGATAGAGAAACTGGGTTTCCCAGAAATGTAAAAAGGATTATTTTGACACCATAATGGATTTACTCTAACACCATAAGATATATTAAAAAAGATAGACCTACATGTAATAAACCCTTGGGAGTTATGCTTGAGCCACAAATAGTCCTATCTGCTTGAGTAAAGGGATTGATCATTTGTACCATGGGTTGACCAATTTAAGCCAAGTACAAATCAAGAAAACTATAAATACTTGTGAATTCTGTTATTTGTGGTCTCAGACATTCTGTCACAGACCTTACTGGTTAGACTTGAGAAGTCCATCTTTGTTTTTCTTATTAAGAGTTGGTTTCTTTGACTAGAAAATCCTCAAGGTTTCTTTTAAGTCATTTAAATACATATATATGCCTATGTCTATATATGTAAATGTGCATATTACCATCTCCTAATGTATGTTATTAATATACATTATTACATTATATTAATGTACATTAACATATATTACCCATTTGAAGAAAAAAATGCTTAAACCAGGCAGCAGAATACTATACTAATAGGTTACTGAGATGACTTTGCACACTTTGTATCTCAAGAAGTAGCATGATATACTAGAAGAATGCTGGACGTAGAACAAAGAGTAGACATACCAAGCATTATGTGGTACTACCTGATTTGTAGTCCTAGCTAAGCTGCTGTTGCCATCACCACCATCTTCATCATAACAATACTAATTGCTAGAATTTATATAGTGCTTTAAGATTTGTAAAGTACTTTTCATATGTTATTTCATTTGATCCTTATAATAATCCTGAATGGTAAATACTATTATTATCTCATTTTGTAAAGTACTTTTCACATGTTATTTCATTTGATCCTTACAATAATCTGAGAGGTAAGTACTATTATTATCTCCCTTTTACAGAAAATGAAGCTAAGTGATTTGCCAAGGGTCACACAGTTAAAAAGTATCTGAGGCAAGATTCAAATTCAGGTTTTCTGATTCCAAGCCCCGTGTTCCACACTCTGCCAACTAGTTTTGAGACTTTAGGCAAGATATTCTTCTCTGAGCCTCAGTTTAACCATTTTTCAAATGAGAAGATTGGCTTAAATTATCTTAAAGTTCTCTTTCTGTTTAAAATCTTTTGACTTCAAGATTTCTGGGAATAGAAGTCAATCCAACTATAAGGGATGTGGCAATTAAGAAAGTTTGACTGTCATAGTCCTGGGAAATTTAATCATTTTCTTAAAGAGGTCAGAATATTTGTTAATAAAAGGATGGCCACATGGCCTTCTCTCTTAGATCAAAGATTAATCATGGCAGGCTCTTCTGAAAGAGAAGTGGCAATCAGCTCAGATTGGTTAAGAATAAATGAAAGAAAAAAATAGATATTTTAATGAGGGGCTTAGAGTGACATTGTATTACCAGTACACAGAGAGAGTGTGTACTCAGGCCACTTCACCCCCCAGCCTTGGGTAATCTATACAAAGAATTTATGCCCCATCTAAGCCTGAGCAGAACATAATGGCTACCCCATTTGGGTGGGGGTCTGAACAAGAAAATTAGTCTAATTTACTTATCAGTAATGTCCTTCAAGAAACTGAACTTTTCAAAACCAAGACTTTAGAAAAAGGGGAGAACTCTGGATCTCCTCCAAATCATTGGTTATTAATAATCATTTCTCTCAAGGATTAAGGGACTTCCTAAAGGCAAATTAGTTGAAAAGACCCTCTAGTAAGATTTTCCAAGTTTCCAGTTCAACAGATTTACATTCCATTAGAGGAATTAAACATGTAGCCAGAACTAAAAGACTTTATAACCCTATTGTTAAGATTGAGTTACTTTGTGTTTATGAACATGATGGTATGTACGATAAACAGAGAAACTGTGGCACATATATTCCTAAATATACCAAAGACATCAAAGCCTGTTTTCCTGAATTGTGAGTTAGCCCAAGTAGTATAGGAATATAATCTCATATATTTCCCTGGCTAATTCCTGTATGTGTGCTATATTGTGCCTTAATAGAATAATATGGCCCAGGTTTATTTGGGGATTATGATAATTTTATAATTTGTGCATTTTGAGTACTTGCACTGTTATTAAGTACTGGTAGTATTACTATTACTTTTTTCCATTTTAAAGTAAATGGTTATATTTAAGATTTAAAAGCATTGTTGTAAAATAAAATAAAAATAAAAAATAAAAGTGTTGTTATCAGTTTCTAGTTATATAAATAGAAATGCTTTGATAGGGTCATAAGAACTAAAATGGTGAGTAGGGGAGTTTATTTCTCCTCAACAGAATTACTCTACAAGAATTTTAATAAGGTGGTCTTTCTCTGGGAAGCTAAACCTGCCAATATTACAAAATTACAGAAAAATTAACAAAGCATCCCAGAAAGTGAGTAAGTGTCTTGGCACAAAGGTGGGAGAAAGATCATCATTTAGAGGAAACAAAGTAGTTCATTTTGACTGGAATGTAGAGAGTATGAGAGAGGGGAGTATGGAATCAGTATGGAAAGAAAGGTTGGAGGCAGGGAATGATAGAAACATTCATTAATCTTTCTGAGAAAGAATTTTGCTTTTCTGATTCCTACTAAATGAAAGGCTGCATCCCAAGGGCTATTTAGAGTGATTAGTCTTTCTCCTTGGCATTCCTATTACAAATTCACCAGTCTTTGACCAGAGACCACCAGATCCATTTGCAGTTGAGTCCAATCCCCTATCCCAAATGGCTTCTCTCCTTCCCTTTTTCCTGCTTCTATCTGATTTCCCAAAGTTTCTTCAGAATTACAAGCTAACACTTAATGTTAGAGAAATTTAAATATAAGACCAAAAACTTGGAGCTCAAGGGAAACTTAAAGGTCATGAAGTCCACTCCCCTCATTTTACAGATGAGGAAACTGAACTTTAAAGTTTTTAATAACTTAACCAAAGTCATACAGATTATAAGTAGCAGAACCAAAATTCAAAACCAGCTTCATTCACTCCAGATCTCAGTACCATACTTCTGTATCCTTATGGCAAAGGAAATCATTAAAGATTCTTGAGAAGAAGAAGGTACACAAACTTGTGCCTTTGGACTATCAATTCTCATGTTTAGAAGATGATTTAAAGAATGGGACAAACTATGAGCAGAGAAAACAATTGAGAGGTTATTGTAATTGTCTGGGCGGGCAAGATGAGAGCTTAAGAGAAGATTTTGTGAATTGAGAGATGTTTGTATGGAACATTGGAGAAGAAGAATCAACAGGAATTAGCAATAATTTTAAAATGGTAAGGGGTGATAAAGGGAGAAGTTGAACTTGACTCCAAAATTGCAAACCTTGGTGACTGGAAAGAAAGCAGTACCCCAAAATGGTACTTATGGTATTATCACATAGATCCTCAATATGGCTGTTTGACTTACTAGACCACTTCTTTTGAATATAGCCTTTTTTAAAAGGCCATACATACCAAAGAAATTAGCATTCATTAAGCCACTCTCATGTGGCAAGCAAAGTGTTAGGTACTGGAAATAAAATGACAAAGAATTAAATTATCCCTATCTTCAAGCAGTTTATACTTTTTTACTTTTGACTTTTTTATTTTCAAAATACATGCAAAAATACTTTTTGACATTCATTCTTGCAAAACCCTGTGTTCCAAATATTTCTCCCTTTCCTCCTTTCACCCTTTTCCCCAGATAACAAGCAATCCAATTATATTTTTTAAAGAAGCGTTTTATTAATTCTAATCAATCAAGTTCTACTGTCTTATGCTCAAAGCAAAAATAATTGACCAGGAAAACAGATAAAGGAAAAACAAAAACAAAAACAAAAACAAAAACGCACAGCTCCCACCAAACTGTGAGCACACTCACAATCACAAAACAAGTATAGTTAATTTTCTTCTTTTTTTTTTTTTTTTTGCTTTTTTTGCTGAGGCAACTGGGGTTAAGTGACTTGCCTAAGGTCACACAGCTAGGAGATGTTAAGTGTCTGAGGTCAAATTTGAACTCGGGTCTTCCTGACTTCAGGGCTGGTAGTCTATTCACTGTGCCACCTAGCTGCCCCAAGTATAGTTAATTTTCACATTGTTCAGATTTAAAAAAAAGTCTCACTTTATAGTCTGATTTGTTCACCCCTCTGCTGATAATTGGAAGTCTTTAGCTTACAAAGACAAAGGTCTCCCACTGCATCTGGGGCTACTTCTAATCGTTCTGAACCTTATTTTGCTACTTGATTCAGATAGCTCTGGAGGAGAGAGTGAGGCTGGTGACCTTGCAGATCCCTGTTTCACTTAGATCCAATTCACTTGCAAGTCATGACCTAACTTTCGTAACATCACTGGAATCATGGTTGATCATTACACTAATAAGAGTTCAGCACAATAGCATTTATATATTATAGCTTGTTCATATATTCTCTGGTTTATGGGCACCCCCTCAGATTCTCATTCTTGGGCAAATCAAAAAGAACAATAAGTATTTTTGTACATCCTTGGAAGCTTTTTTGTTTAGAGTTAATTCCTCTCTTGATCTATACTCCTTTAATTCCTACTCCTCCCTTCTATCCTTTCCTTCCTATTGTCCTATTGAGTAAAATATCTTTCTGTATTCAGATCAATGTATTTTTAGGATCAGTAGGTATCTTGACATTCTCTACTACCACTTGTCGTTTAGCAAAGACTGACTAAAAGATTAAATTTTTTGGAAGAATTTAAGAAAATATCACAAACAAGATTTGAATGCTTTAATCAAAAATTATTAACTTTTTTGTGTGTGATGACTCTTTTGGCAGTTGATAGCCTATTCAATGACCTTTCTTACATCATGTTTTTAAATTAATAAAATAAAATAGAATTATAAGGAAAATCAATTATATTGAAAGTCATTAAAATTAAAACCAAAATAAAAGTTTGCAGACCCCAAGTTATGGTCCCACCTAAAAAATACTTAATAGTCTACAAGTCTGATTCTGCACACAGTAGATACTTTCTAAACACTGATTGAGTTTAATAGAACTGGCTAGTCTGGAGAGTCACAGAATTGAAAATTTAGATCTGGAAGGAGCTGTAAGTAGATAGACAACTCAATAATCCATTTATAAAGTACTCACTATGTGTCAGACACTGTCCAATGCTAGGGATACAAATATAAAAGTAAAACCATTCTTGCCCCAAGAATCTTACCTCCTGATGGAAAAAGTCAATACATAAAGGGAAGCATAATACATAATAGAGAGAGATCTCTTTGCTTCCAAAAGGGTAATGGATTTGAAATTAAGGGATCTGGGTTCAAATTCCTTCTCTATCACTTACTACTTTACACAACGTGTCTTGTGTCATGCTACTTGTGTAAAATAGTGATGGAGAAGGGGACTTAGACCCCAGGACTTTGATTCCAAATCCATCACCCTTTCTATCCTCTGAAAGATAGAATCTGACTGCAAAAGGGAATAAAGCTCTCAGGACCAAGAACTGCCTAGATACTTGGCTGCACAGAGTTTGACATTACTTAGAGAAGTGATGAATCAACTCAGTATTGTCTGAAAGCTATAATCCCTGTAATTTATGTTAATATGAGTCTATGTGGATTTCCTAATTAGCAGTATTTTGTGCCTGGAGTAATGGATATGGAACATCTCTTCAATCAGAGCTTCTGTGCTCCCTCTTTCCAGGTCTGAATATCTAATTTTCCATAGCAGGACTATAAGTCACCTTAAAGCTACAAGCACTAAAAAAAATTAATATAAGGGCAGCTGTCTAACAGCTGTGGAACTCTCAACTGTTGAGTATATACACTGAATGGCAAATTTTACAAATATATTTTATTATTTTATCTTTATCTGCAAATGACTGGAAATCAAAGTTATAAAAGCCTTTGTTTACTCAGAACAGAAAACCAAAAGGAAAAATAATGCAATATATAAAAATTAATAACAGAATTCTTTCTAATAAATTTGAGAATTAAACTATTCACAGTTTATAAGGACCTCAGAAATAATCTAATCTAAACCGCCTTTTACAAATGAGGAAACTGAGATCCAAAGAGAGAAAAACCTTGGTCAAAGTCTCACCGATAATGGTAGAATGTCTTTCAACTACTATTCCACTTCCTGCAGAAATTGCTCTTTTCACAGAAAGAAAAGTTTGGCCACAATACTGTCCCTCCTTTAGACCCCCTTAAAGGATTTTCCTTTCTGAGACAAAGAACTAAATCTCTGGAGGGAACTCAAGGAGTACAGAAATACCTTACAGAACATAGAAAGTGTAGGTACTTCTCATCAATCTCTTTAACTTGGGTTTCATGGCCCTTCACAATTCAACATCACCTTGCCTTTTTGGATATCTCTTGGTAATCCTTCCATATGTTCTTTGTTCCCAGCTCAAACATTTCTAAGATATGCAACTTTGAATGTTCCCATCTAAAAGAAAGGAATAAGAATACTTGTGTGTGTAGCACTTAACATTAAGATGTGCAATTGAAATTGTATTCTTTTAAGATGAAAATTTATTGAAAACTTTATCAGAAAGAACATCATTTTTTATTCAAACTAAGGAATCTAAAACTTAGCTCTATCTTTTTAAAAATTAATGACTAAATTGTACTTTAAAATACAAATGTTAAAATGAGACAAAACTAATTTTTAAAAAGGTATGATGTGTCTAGATAAACTTAACAAGACTAACACACACACTTATGAATATTTGTAGTTCTCTACCACACTTGCAAGGAACTGCGAGGAAAGCGTTTTCTAAGCCTTAAATTTTTATAAAAAAGTGACCAATTCCTTTCCAGCTAAATTGTAGAATTCATTATTTCTTATAAGCATTCTGCTTGTTTGTTAATTAGACCTCCACCTCCAAAATTCCAATTGAAATCCTAACAATTCTTCAAGAATCAAAAAAATTTTTTTTTCTCTGAAGTATGCTTCTATGTTATAGTCAGATAGTCTTCTATCTGGGTTCAAATTCCTTCTCTGTCACTTACTACTTTACACAACGTGTCTTGTGTCATGCTACTTGTGTGAAATAGTGACAGAGAAGGGACTTAAACCCCAGGACTTTGATTCCAAATCCATCACCCTTTCTATCCTCTGAAAGATAAGAGTCTGACTGCAAAAGGGAATAAAGCTCTCAGGTCAGATGCTTCCCTGCTCAAATTCTTCTTAGAACTTTAAATCGATTCACAAGTTATACCTATTGCGTATGAGACTTATGCCTGATTCATGTGATACAAAAACAAAAAATTATTTTCCTGCCTCAGGCAGTTTATATTCCACTGGCTTTATATGGTTAGGGGATTAGGACAGACACTTAAATAAGAAAATGAAAAAAAAAGGATGAAAGATACCGTGTTATCAATTGGAGTATGATCAGAGAAAATTTTATGGATATAATGGAAGAAGATACTTTGAACTATTTAAGTGCAGCTAGAGAGTTCAGTGAAAAGAATGCTGTTCTTGGAGTCAGAAGACTTGAATTTGAATCCTGATTTATTATCCTACTGATTGAATCATGTCTCATAAACGGACAAGTCACTTAACCTCTTAAAACATCAATTTTATCCTTTTTAAAATGAAAATAACAATAGCATCTCTCTCACAGAGCCATTTTGAATATCAAATGACATCATGTGAAAGGCACTTTGCAAATTGTAATTGTAATTGTTGTTCTTATGGTGAATAGCTTTTACAAATAAATGGGAGCCAGAGATGGAATGTTAGCTACAGAAAACAGCTTGGCTCCTATTTAGAGTGTATGATGTAGAATAATATAAAATAAGACCAGCAAAGTAAGGTATAGGATTCAAAATGCTTAGCTAAGGACTTTTAATTTTAACCTAAAGGAGATATGAAGTCATTAAAAATTCTTAAGCAGCAAAGTTACATTAATGAATGAAAAGCAGTCTTTAAGCCCTTATGATGTGCCAAGAGTTTTTTTTTATGTTTTCCTGGTTACCTTTTGTTTTTTGATATTAAGATCATAATATCATAGAGTTCTAAGCGACTTCAGAAGAAATATTAACACCAAACTCCTCATTTTGCAGATAAGAAAATTAAGGTCCAGGGAGGCTGTGACTTGTCCCAAATTATATAGTGTATCAGAGTTAGAACATTTGAACCCAGGTTAACTAACTCCAAAGTTATTGCCTTTTCAGCCTTAAGAGAAATAAAGCTTTTAGTTTGCAAGAATCTCTACAACATATTTGCATCTTGAAGAACAAGAAGTCAAATAGCAATAGAATAAGGGAATTGCAAAGGCTGATCCTGAGAAGAATTTGAAGACACAAATTCAATTATTAACCCTTGTCTTTGGTTTTAAGGTTCAAGTTTTGTTTTTGTTTTTTGTTTTGTTTTGTTATGTTGTATAGCAATTGTTGTATATCAGTCCATCTATACATTGCATATCAATACACATCCCTACGTTGTGAGGGATTCTGGGTAATTTTTTAGGGAGTGAGGAGCTATCTACCTTAGCAATTTGATTAAAAAATAAGGCAACTCCCAGGGCAATGATAAAGGAGGGGAAAAGACCCACATGTGTATAAAATGTTTGCAGCAGGTCTTTTTGTAGTAGCAAAAAATTGGAAAATGAGTAGATGCCCATCAACTGGGGAATGGCTGAATAAATTATGGTATATGAAAGTAATGGAATATTTTTGTTCTATGAAAATGACAAACAAGCTGATTTTAGAAAGGCCTGGAAAGATTTACACGAACTGATGCTGAACAAAAC
>JAJPUD010001093.1:108410-138742 GCA_023553655.1 Myrmecobius fasciatus
GGCAATTGGGGTTAAGTGACTTGCCCAAGGTTACACAGCTAGGAAGTGTTAAGTGTCTGAGGTCAGATTTGAACCCAGGTCCTCCTGACTTCAGGGCTGGTCCTCTATCCACTGCGCCACCTAGCTGCCCCAGACTTGGTTCTTCTCAAGTATTCAGTGATCCAAGGCAATCCCAATAAACTTGGGACAGAAAACTTTATCTGCATTCAGAGAGAGAACTATGAAGACTGAATGCAATGTGCTATGTACAATTTTTTTTTCCTTTTTCTTATTTTTTTCCTCTTGTGATTTTTCCCTCTTGTTCTGATTTTTCTCTCCCAACATGATTCATAAAGAAATGTGTATTTTCAAGGAAAAGTCAGGAACTATACAAACTAAACTACAAAACACTTTCCACACAAATAAAATTAGACCTAGTCAATTGGAAAAACATCAAGTGCTCATGGGTAGGCTGAGTGAATATAATAAAAATGATAATACTGCCCAAACTAATTTACTTATTTAGTGCCATGCCAATCAAACTCCCAAGAAATTATTTTACACATCTAGAAAAAATAGTAGCAAAGTTCATTTGGAAGAACAAAAGGTCAAGAATTTCAAGGGAATTAATGAAAAAAAAAAGGCAGATGAAGATGGCCTTGCTGTACCAGATCGAAAACTATAATATAAAGTTGCAGTCATCAAAACCATTTGGTACTGGCTAAGAAACAGAGTGGTCGATCAGTGGCATAGGATAGAATCACAGGACAAACTAGGCAATAACTATAGCAATTTGGTGTTTGATAAACTGAAAGACCCCAGTATCTGGGATAAATATTCACCATTTGACAAAAACTGCTGGGAAAATTGGAAACTAGTGTGGAAGAAATTAGGGCTTGACCCACACCTAACGCCACATACCAAGATAAGATCTAAATGGGTTCATGATTTGGATATAAAAAGTGATATTATAAGCAAATTAAGGGAACATAGGATAGTTTACCTTTCAGACCTGTGGAGATGGAATAAATTCATGTCCAAAGAAGACTTGGAACTCCTAATTGAACACCAGATGGATAATTTTGACTATATTAAGTTAATTTTTTTGCACACACAAAACTAATGCAAACAAGATTAGGAGGGAAGCAATAAACTGGGAAAACATCTTTACATTTAATGATTCTGATAAAGGCCTCATTTCTGAAACATATAGAGAATTGTTTCATATTTATAAGAATTCAAGCCATTGTCCAATCGATAAATGGTCAAAGGATATTAACAGACAATTTTCAGATGATGAAATTAAAACTATTTCTAGTCCTATGAAAAGGTGCTCCAAATCACTATTGATCAGAGAAATAATGCAAATTAAGACAACTCTGAGGTACCACTACACACCTCTCAGATTGGCTA
Source organism: Myrmecobius fasciatus (assembly GCA_023553655.1). NCBI lineage: Eukaryota > Metazoa > Chordata > Mammalia > Dasyuromorphia > Myrmecobiidae > Myrmecobius > Myrmecobius fasciatus. The sequence goes on from JAJPUD010001093.1 coordinate 109,803, forward strand.
AAGTGACAGGAAAAGATAATGATGAATGTTGGAGGGGGTGTGGGAAGGCTGGGACACTGATGCATTGTTGGTGGAGCTGTGAACGGATCCAACCATTCTGGAGAGTAATTTGGAACTATGCTCAAAAAGTTATCAAACTGTGCATGCGCTTTAACCCAGCAGTGTTTCTATTGGGCTTATATCCCAAAGAGATCTTAGAGGAGGGAAAGAGACCCACATGTGCAAAAATGTTTGTGGCAGCCCTTTTTGTAGTGGCTAGAAACTAGAAACTGAATGGATGCCCATCAATTGGAGAATGGCTGAATAAATTATGGTATATGAATATTATGGAATATCATTGCTCTGTAAGAAACAACCAGCAGGATGATTTCAAAGAGGCCTGGAGAGACTTACATGAACTGATGCTGAGTGAAATAAGCAGAACCAGGAGATCATTATACACAGCAACAACAATATTATATGATTATAATTCTGATGGACATGGCTCTCTTCAACAATGAAATGTCTCACACCAGTTCCAATTGTTCAGTGAAGAAAGCCACATACACCCAGAGAGAGCAATATGAAATGTGGACCACAACATAGTATTTTCATGCTCTCTATTGATGTTTGCTTGCATTGGGTTTCCTTTCTCAGATTTGTCAAGTATTTTAACCTAATTAACATGTAGTTGATTTCCTGCCATCTAGGGGAGGGGTGGGGACTAGGGGAGGAAAACTTGTAATAGAAAGCTTTGTAAGGGTCAGTGTTGAAGAATTACCCACACATATGTTTTGCAAATAAAAAGTTTTAATAAAAAAAAGAAATGTGTGTTTTAAAAAATTAATGTAAAAACATAAAATAAATGAGGCAGATACGTATAATATAGAGACTGAATCTGGAGTCAGGAACGTTTAATGTTAACATCCAGCTTCAGATACTTAATAGATATATGACTATACAATACTAAAATTTGTATTGTCCTATAAAGTTTGTAAAGTACTTTACAAAAATTATTTCCTTTAATCTTCATAACAATTCTAGAAAGATGCTATTATTATCATCCCCGTTTTAGAGATGAGAAAACTAAGGCAAACAGATTAAGTGGCTTTTCACTTAATCTGTCTGCAATGTTATGAAGATTAAATGAGATAATTTTTGTAAAATAATTTACAAACTTTATGGGACAGTAAAAATTTTAGTATTATTACAAAATCTTTAGGCCCATTTGAGATATATTGATTTATCAGTTCCTGAGAATTAAAGAGTAAATCCCCCTACACATTTCCCTTTTTGTAACACTATTCATCCTATATTTTAGGAAAACCGGATGACTTACCTCCCTCCTATGTAACTCTCACTCCTTTTTAGATGCCACAAATATCCAGAGCTTCATTTTCAGAAAATGCTTTCAATACCATTTGACAACTGATACCTGGAGATGAGAATACATGAAATGGTTGGTTCATGCCTCAGTAATATACATTTAAAGAAAAACTTTAAATGTTTTCCTTTTTATAATAGCATGTGTCAAAAGAGTGATAAAAACCTTATCATTGTCTGTTTCTGCACCTTTCACATGAAAAATGATCCTTCATAGCAGGCCCTGGTGATGCTCATTTTTATGAAACAACTAATTTTATGTCTTATACTAAAGTTTTTTTGATTCTTTGAACTGACAAAATAAGTGAAGGAATAGAATGTTGATACTGTTTTTAAATCTTGTATTACCCTCTTCAGATATAATAACAGTTTTCTCTATACTTAAAAAAATCATTTTCCTTTAAATATCCAAAATACATCAAAATTGCATTTATTAATGAAACCAAGTGGAACTTACATTTTAAATATTGATACAAACTTATAACAATGTAAAGAAATTGCAGGAAATGAGTGAATCACACTAATTCCATCTTGTGACTACATTCTATATCTAATTCAATTTTGTGTCTAGTCCACTTTCTCTCTGGGAGAAATCCTTATTCAATTATGGATATTGTGAAAAAAAAAAACTTTACTGCATTGTTTGAAACTAGCCCTGTGTGTCTGACAGCTGTACCATCTCTATCTGTTGCTTAGAAACTCTTAACTAATGACCTAGGTTATGCTGACCAGAAACTCAGTCAGATCTGAAGATTGATACAAGGAGTTTTCTCACAATTATACAGCTCAAGCAATCCATATATTTTATCTGAAAACTGGCCCTATATTGGTCAATTAGTTACTGTTTCTTTGTTCCTTTGACTGAAAACAGACACACGAGGGAAATAGGATCTCTTTTTCGGATTTCAGGGAATTGGATTTATTCACTCTTCTCCCAACTGGGAAAGTACCTAATCTTTCTTCCAATTAGAAATCAGATCATATAATTTTGCATCCTGGTTTGTACCCTGTTAATTGATATCTTTCGATTAATTTGTCTTATTTGATTGTTTTTAATGCATAAGAGTCTGTTTTCCTCTATATTGGTGGTTCAGTAACACAGCTGAGGAGACCTGGTCCCCATTTATTATGCAATTTACATGCATTGCTTAATAAAGAGATATGCTCAGAAGCTCAAACTATTGTTTCTTCAGTCATTTCATCTTTCATCTATCATACATACAAACTCGCAGGTTTCTTTGCACATTTGCTTAAAATAAGTAAAATGAAAATATTTCAATCTATACACAAAATATCTAGCTTCTAAGATAGTAGTACTGCTTAACAGAAGACACTATCCTACACAATATGATAAGCCAGTGAATATAGAAGACATCAAAAGTAACTATCTGCTCAGAATATAAAGAGTATGCCACCATTATAAATATTTAAAGATTAAAAATTAATATTTTAGTGAAAAGAAAAAGGTTTTTGAATCATTGATAAAATAAAATTTTAAAAATCATTTCCTTTGCCTTTATTTCCTTTTTAATCTCTTGTTTTGTATATGTTTCATAATGTAACATACAAATAAGGAGGCACATGAATATAATTTGAAAAAATGTTTATAAATGAGATTCACTGTTGAAATATTTTGGAGAATCATGGCTTAAAATACCAAGAATTTAGGTAACTTTACACATGGTCACAGCATGTGTTAGGGACTGGGCTGCTCTAAGCCAAGTTCTAGCTTACCTTACACTGAGATGAAATCTGACTCACTGCAGATTATATCTACTACTTTTAGATGCCCCTACCCCATCAAAATCAAAACAGAAAGAAAAAAATATATTTACAAATTCAAATTTAATCTGGAGAAATAAAAGGTCAAGAATATCAAAAGAATCAATGAAAAAAATGAAAAGTATGGTACAGTATCACAGTTCCTAATAAAAAACTAAACTACAAAGCTGTAATCATAAAAAACAATTTGATCCTGAATAAGAAATAAAATTGTTAATCAAGGGAATAGATTAGGAAATAAATAAGCAGAGTAATCTAGTGTTTGTTAGATTCAAGGACCCCAGAAAAAAACAAGCAAAACATATGTGAATTCATGAAAAAATGAATTGAGTATAACCAGAAGAATGATTTGCATAGCAACAGCTATATTGTAATGAATTGTGAAAAACCTGATAATTCTGATCGAAACAATGGCCAACCATAATTCTAAGCGATGCATGATGAAAATTACTATCCACCTCCAATCAGAGAACTTATAGAATCAGAGTGTAGACTGAAGCATTTATTTTTGTTTTTCTTGCTTTTTAATATTTTCAAAAAATGACTAAATCAGAGTTATTTTGTATGTCTTCTCAATGGCTAGGGGAGGGAATTAAGAAAGAGAAAGGATTTGAAACTGCATATTTAAAAATAAAATGAATTAATAAATACAAAATGTAAGAATTCATCAAAAAAGATAAAATATAAAGACAAATTTATTATTTTCCAAGATTCAAATTTGCTAATGGAAATGTGTAGCCTAGGTACTATAGTAGAGAGAATACTAGTCGAAGTCAGGAAGACTTAAATTTGAATTCTGTCTTAGACAAGGCAAAGTTGAGCAAGTTACTTAACCTTTCTTTTCCTAAGTTTCCTCACCTAAAAATGGAGACAATAATAGCACCTACCTCTCAAGAGTTTTTCTGAGGAGATAAATGAGATAACAACATATGCATAAGTAAATGCTAAATAACATCATCATTATTGTTTTTTTTAACTTTATTATCATGATGATGTCTTCACTGTATACTTAGCCTTATTACTATCCCATTACATTGGGGGTGGGAAGAAAAGAGTGTATTTAGGACAGTAGCATGGCATCAATGAGTCACTCTCATAAATTTATCTATGTTATGCTAGTAGAAAATCCCCAGATTCCTTTGCCCTCTTGGCTATCCTCTCTTACACAGAGGATTTTGTGAATCCCATGTATGGCCACTTCTATAGCATCCTGGAATAGGATTAAAGTGGGGTGGAACCTGGGGGGGGTGGCTCTTTAGGCAAGACAGCTCATCTTTCCCTAATCAGGTCCCCATACATGATCCTTCTCCTTGTCCAGGTGCCTTCCATAATACGGATTTTTTTTCCTAAGCTGGGATGACAATAATTCCTCCACTGATGCAAATCACTCTGATGTAATTTTCTCTCCTGAAAATTCTAAATAAGTATTTTAATTTTTAAAAGCCTTTTGCAAGATTCTAGGCTTCAAGGTTTAGGAAGCAGAAAATCAGTGAATCAACAAACTTGTAATAAGATGCATATACTCATTTTGGTCCTAAATACTACTAGAATAAACAAAGTTAAAAAAAAGTCCTTGCTCTCAAACTGCTGGTAGTCCACATGTAAAACTCAGAGTAATCAGTGTGCATCAACACTAGTCCAAAATCACAAAATCATCAATTTAGCAATCTGATAGGGACTTATAGCAGTTTCTTAATTCCATCCTCTGACTATACAGATGAGGAAACAGAAGCCAAAACAAAGAACTGGCTCGCCCAAGATCACAAATATATTATTTGGTATTAAATTGTATAGTACAGATTATTACTTCCACAAGGTTTCCAAGAAGATGAGGCCAATGAGAAAATGAATTAATGGAAAAAGTGAAATTTCCCAGACTTCTTGTGCAGGAGAAAAATATTGGTTTCTAAACTCTATATAAACCAAGGCCTCAGTCAAAGACTGGGTGTACCTCTATATGTGGAACAATCAACTTGCAAAAGAAGCTCATTAATACCACTTGCCTCAGCTCTGCTCTCTTCTGATTGGAAGGTGGAGTACCAAATTTCTCCCAGTGCCTGCCTTTATAAAGGGTATAAATGGGATTCTCAATTCATTCATTCCACTTTGCATTTGCTATCCTACATGGTTCCAGCTTCACAGAACAAGATGCCCCACTACTCTCTGCTTTTTTATCTCTTTTTGTGTATTGTCTCCCACTTTAAATTGCAAGCTCCTTTAGAGCAAGAACTAATTTTTTAATTAGTTGTATCCCCAGTGCTTAGCATGGTAGGTGTCAAGAATAAGCACTTAATAGACTTACTGGATTGGATTTGTGTTCTTTTTCCCAAATTCTTTTCTCTCCTCTTCCCACTGTCCCTTGAATATTTTGTCTCAGTTATAAACTTCAGTTAATTAAAGCAGTTAAAAATCAATGTTTTAATCATTTTTAAAACAGAAAATGTGGTATTTTACCAAAACTTGTAGAAATGGTAAATCATTTTAACAAAAAAATTTGTCATGGATGCTTGCTTCATTATGTTGCCATGAATTTAAAAGATTTGCCACAAGTATGACAAATTAAGGTCTGACACTTTGCATTCTCTGTCAAATGTGGTTATTTTGTTGGTCAGTTTCATTTATCTGCTTTTATTGGTACAAGGGGGAATCCAATGGAGATGGTTCAATACCAGGTAATTTATTTTTAAGTAAAAAAAGCAAAGGGTATTGATAAATTTAAGTCTTCTTTTTCCAGATATGATAGCAGCAGTAATAGTGGCACCTGATTTTTTTTAATGGAATCTTGAAGATTACACACAAACCTATCATAACAATACTGAGTTAGTAATGCTTACTTGATATATTACTCTTGATTTTTCTGAGGAAAAAGCAGGTTCCATGATGAGTTTTCTTCTCACTAAAGTTTGTATAAAAAATAATCAACTATGCAGATAAATCTCCTCTATGTGATTCTACTAATACTAAGAAAGATGACTCAATCAGAATTTAATACTATTAAAGATCTTTTTAAATGATTAAAAAAGGCTCCTTAATTTATTCATTCAGTTAAATATACAAAATTAGGAAGCTCTGGGATGAGATAAGAGGTACATATATAAGTTTAGTATTTTTTTTTTTTGCTTTTTGCTGAGGCAATTGGGGTTAAGTGACTTGCCCACGGTCACACAGCTAGGTAATGTTAAGTGTCTGAGACCAGATTTGAACTCAGGTCCTCCTGACTTCAGGGCTGGTGCTCTATCCACTGTGCCACCTAGCTGCCCCATAAGTTTAGTATTAATCTACAAAGAAGGAATAACTAAACTCATAGAAGTGGATTAATCAAAAGAAAAGAAAGAGTTAAAGAGGGCCAAGGCAATAATATTGGGGAAGGGTCTTTTTTAAGGGATTAAAAAATAATAATAGCTAATATTTACATGTCATTTTGTGCTAAATAGTATACTGTTTTATAATTTATTATCTCATTTGATCTTTTCAACAATTTTGAGAAATATGTACTATCATTATTCCCATTTTACAGATTAGAAAAATGAGACAAACAGAGGTTTAAGTGACTTACTAGGATCACACAGTTGAAGTATTTGAGGCTGGGTTTGAACACAGGTCTTCTGACTACCTTTACTCTGTCTACTGAGATATTAAGCTAAGGATGAGGAGCCAACAAATATAAAAAGAATAGTCAGACAGGTAGGAGAATTTGAAAAGGCAATAACATGGAAGAGAAGTTGATCCACATTATGAAATGCCAGAAGAATTCAAGGTGGGGGAAAAGCCAAAATGGTGGATTAGAAGTAGTCACCCAGCTGAACTCTCCAAGCATTCTTCTCCAAACAACTTTAAAACAAATCTTTAAATAAAATTTTGGAGCAGCAAAGTCAAAAAAAATTGACTGGGACATTTTTTCTGGCCCAAGAAAACTTAAAAGGTGGGCAAGAAAATTCTATGCTCTTGGGAAGAGGCCTGGCCAGTATTGCTCATATTCTAGCTGGATAGTGGAAAAAACTCCTAGCTGGCTGAGAGTGAGATGAATCAAATGGTTACTAAATTATTGTCCTTTCCTTCAGAAAAGGGTTCAATTGGATTACAAATCTAGTTTTTATTTTCTCTCTGTTGAATTCAAAGAACTAAATGCCTCCACTGTTTACTTTTTCTGGCCTTTTATAAATATACATTTTCATCTCTCTGAGAAGAGCCTCTTTTCCCTGTTAAGTTCAATGTAAAATTCAGATGGGATTCTGTCACTCTTAGGGAACTTTGTAGCATTTTTAGAACAAGGTTTACTCAGTCCCTGACTGCAAAAGAAATTGATTCAAAGACTGTTCCAATTGGGTTTTTTATCTCCCATGGAGAACGTGCTTGCCAAGACTTCAATTAAACCTTCTGTCATCTGATTTCCATTCCCCTCTCCCCCCCTACATACTCTAGCTATCCCTGTTCAGATTCATACCACAGAAAGTCATCACTTCCACTTTCTTTCTTCTGTTTGAACCTCAAAAGTTGCAAGCTTGAGACATCTTTTCTTATCTAGGCTTTTTTCCTATTCAGCAACACTAAGCTGCTTATTTAGATTCATAAAATCTCCCTTAGCTCCTTGCTTTTTGATCCATTCCATCAGTCATATTAAAAGAGAAAAGCATCATCTCCAATAATCCTTTGCATTTGTTCAGTCTCTCCCTGAGATCTGTGAATTGATATCTGGTCTCCAAATGTATCTGTCAGCAGCCCTCTTTCCCTCCCCTTTCACTGACACTTCTGTTTTTCTTCCCCTCTCATTTTAGAGGCTGCCTTTCAAATTGCCACCCTGTTTAGCATTTTCTCAAAGTCGAGGAAATGGTAATAAAAGCATCAACCCTGCCTGTTTGAGAGTTAAAACATTCTGCTGGTGGTTCATATAGCCCAAGCTCTCCTCCTCCAGGCTTGATTAAAGTTTCAAGTCTCCCTTCCAAATACGCTGACCTCAGCCAATAGGTATGAGGTGAAAAGCCACCTTGTATTTCCATCTAATGTTTGGTAGAGTTTAAGAAAAGAGAAAAAGGAAAGAAGAGAAAATTCTAATCTCTTACCTGAGCTTTTCCGGCTACTTTTCCTCTCTAGACTACTGCAGAATCTTCCTTCTGATTTGGCCCTATTGGCACTTTTCTCTCAAAATCGAGCTTGCTTTACTATTAAAGCAAAGGAATTTCAGCATAGCTAGGACCAGGGAAAGTGTGCTTTCCCTGAACTCCCAATATGTCATCTTGCCATGTGTTTTTGTTTTCTCTTTACTGGAATAACCTTTTCCACTCCACCCTGCTTTTTCCTGGTCCATCCTAAGTCTAATCTTCTCCTTGAAGCACTCTCCAATTTCCCTAGAACACTCTGAAGCTGCATTTCTCCCTGTATAAGCTATTCATTTAAGCCTTATTTTATTACTTATGTTTATATGTTTTGTTTTCCCCAGTTAGGTTGTAAATTCCTAGAGAGGAGGGGCTACATTTCTTTTATATTATAGGCCTAGCACAGGGATTAGTATATACAACAACTCAAGTAATTTTTTGATTGAATGAATTGGCTATACTTTCCTTTTTTAAACTTAGCCAGAAGTCTACTTCAACTGATGGAGTCCTCACTAAGAATTCTGGTTCCTGAGTAAGATCAATCAATGAGCACTAAATATCTGCAAAGTCCCAGGCTCTATGCTAACAACTGGGATATGATGAAAAAACATAAGGAAAAATGTGTCCTTATCCTCAAATAGCTTACATTACATGATGAAAAAAATATAAAGAAAAATGTCCTTATCTTCAAATAGCTTACATTATAATAAGGAAGACAACACACATATCTAAGCATACACAAAATATATGCAAAATTAACATAAAATAGTTTTGGAAGGAAGTGCATTAGCAGTAAAGGAAAATCAGATGAGTTTTCCTGTAGAGTGTAGTACTTGAACCAAATCATGAAGGAAACCAGGTTTTCCAAGGCAGAAGTAAAGACATAGGTATAGAGGGTAGGAGGGACAGTGAAAAGTCACAGAGGCAACAAGATTTAGTATCATATTTATTCAATAGCATTATGGTCACATTGTGCATGAAAGAGAATATAGAGGTAGGAAAGAAATAGATTTAAAGCTCTTCAATGCCAGAGTTTATATTTGATTCTAGAGATAAAAGGAGTTTTATCAGTTTATCAGGAGTTTATCAGATAGGTAAATAACAAGATAACAAGTGATAACATCAAAAGCTAGATTGCAGAATTTTTCCCACTAACTCAGTTTTATTTAGTATTTAGTTTTACATTCTTTCCCTCTCCTCTCTCCCTCATTCACTGAGAAGGCAAGAAGAACAAAACCCATATGTAAAGTCATGCAAAATATTCCCATATTAGCCATGTCCAAGAAAACAAAGAAAGAAGAAACTGTGTTACAATCTGCAATCTCAATCTATCTGTTCTCTATTTGCAGGTGGGTAGTATATTTTATCATGAGGACTTTGCAGTTGTGGTAGGTAATTATGTTGAGCAGACTTAATAAGCCTTTCAAAGTTGATTGCCTTTACAATATTGCTGTAACTGAATTAATTGTTCTGGTTCTGCTCTCTTTACTTCGCATCAATTCATATAAGTCTCAGGTTTGTTTTTTTAAACTCTCCCCTTTATCATTTCTTGTAGCATAATAGTATTCTATTTCATTCATATGGCATAATTTGTTCAGTCATACCCCAGTTGATGGTCTTCTCAATTTCCAATTCTTAATCGTTACAAAAAGAACTACTATAAATATTTTTGTACATCTGGGTCTTTTTCCTCTTTTTTCTGATCTCTTTAAGTTATAGAACTAGTAATGGTATTACTGAGCAAAAGATATACATAGTTTAATAGCCTTCTGGACATAATTTCAAGATTTAGAAGAGAGTAAGAGGGGAGGAAATGAATGGTAAACTGAGAAAGAGTAGACATACATATAGGATTAGCTATTAGGGATGGTGGGATCTAGTAGGGAATGTTTTTTAATGGATAGAAGATACTCAAGGGAAGAAACCAGAATATAGAGAGAAAATAAAAATTAGAGAGAGGGAGAGGGCAGTAGGATCAATCTACTGAAGAAGATGGGCATGGATGAAAATCATGGGTACATTGTAGAGGATGTTCTCAATAAGAAGTGGGTCACTTCAAAAAATTAAAGTATATCTATTTGTAGGGGTTGGAATTGTAATGTAAGATTAAGGGATTTTAATAAACTATTGATCTGTCTATGTTATTCCCTTTCTCAATAAACTCCAGTGACTACCCATTACTTCTGGGATCAAACATAAACTTCTCTATTTGTCATTGATAGTCCTTCACAATGTGGATCTAAACCATCTTTTGAGTCTTATATTTACTGTGTGTTATGAACCAGCCAAACTGACGTTCTTGCTATTCCTAGTGCTCATATAAAAAAAATTAAATGTTCAAATATAAATGAGAAAATTCAGCCATTAAGCAGAATTGGGCAAAGTAAGACAAATGGATTTATCTCAAAAACTTTATAATGAGATGAAATCCAATAAAGGTAAGTTTTATTTTTCACCATTGTATAATAGTATTTATCTATGCACAAAGAAATAGGACTTATTCAAAATCTTTCATGTTTGCTGATTGTTAATGATTTGATTGTTGTATGTTTTGATTAAAAATATGTATTTTAAAAAATCCACCTAGTTATAGTGATTCAAGTGAATTGAATAACTGTTAACATTCAATTATTATTTAAAAATCAGGAAATAATAAAGTATGTTATAACTGTTGAATTATTTCTGTGTTGTCCAACTCTTTGTGACCTTATTTGGGGGTTTTCTTAGCAAGGGTATTAAAGTGGTTTGCCATTTCCTTCTCCTGCTCATTTTACAACTGAGGAACTATGGAATAGTGGGTTAAGTGACATGGTCACACAGTTAGTAAGTGTTTGAGGTCAGAGATCATAATTGCACTCATGAAGATGAGCCTTCCTGATTCCAAACCTCTTTGCTCTACCATCTGTCCATTGCATCATCTAGCTGCTCACCATATTTTGTTAAATATTATTAACAATATTCTTGAGAGCAACAAGGTTTTGTAATATTAATAGAGATTAAAACACTGTTTATTTCATCTTTATCTCATTCTTTTTTTTTTTTTTTTGCTTAGACAATTGGGGTTAAGTGACTTGCCTAGGGTCACACAGCTAGGAAGTGTTAAGTGTCTGAGACCAGATTTGAACTCAGGTCCTCCTGACTTCAGGGCTGGTGCTATCTCATTTTTTTTAAATTTCTATTTTATATTTAAAATGCTCTTAATGAATTAGTAAAATAGTATATTATATAATTCATTAATATGCCTATATTAGAATGTGCATCATTTTTTTTACTGATAGGAATACATGATTTAAAATTTTGGGGATTCCTAGCCCACTGGTTTTCTCGGGTAATCCAAGATCTATGTCATCCATCCCCAGTCGTGTACAAAATATGGGGCACAAAAACATATATCCCATCCCCCAAAAACTCAAACTTTGTCCTTTGATAGAACAGGACCCTGAAATGCTCCTTATCTCCAGGCAGAATATAAGGTTTCTGAAGTATATTCCCTCCTCCAAAGCCTGTAAATCTCTGAAAGACCTTCCCTTTATTTTGTCTGTTACCAATACCCACTCCCTACATTTTTGTTCATGGCCCCACAGCCCTCAGCTGCCCAAGAACTTTATCATCTCTTTGCCTAAAGCTATAATACCTTGTCTGGAGAAAAGTCATCTTTCATCAGATTCTATCTTCTTACCAGGAATGTGGGTTTATTTTATATTCTGCAATTTTGCTAAAGCTGTTAATTGATTCCAGTAGGTTTTTTGGATCATTTTCTAGGATTCTCAAAGTACATCATCATATCATCTGCAAAGAGTGATAATTTTATTTCCTTATTGACTATTCTAATTCTTTTTATTTCCTTTTCTTTTCTTATTGCTAAAGCCAACATTTCTAGTACAATATTGAATAGTAGTGGTGATAATGGGCATCCTTGTTTCACCCCTGATCTTTTTGGGAATGAGTCCTGCTTCTCTCCATTGCAAATAATATTTGCTGTTGATTTTAGATAGATAACTGCTTATTATTTTAGGGAAAGCTTTTTTTATTCTTATGCTCTCTAGTGTTTTTAATAGGAATGGGTATTGGATTTTGTCAAAAGCTTTTTCTGATCTATTGAGCTTATTATATGATTTCTATTGGTTTTGTTATTGATATGGTAGATTGTTGTAATAGTTTTCCTAATATTGAACCAGCTCTGCATTCCTGGTATAAATCCCACTTGGTCATAGTGTATTATTCTGCTGATAAGTTGCTGTAATCTCATTGTTAATATTTTATTTAAAATTTTGGCATCAATATTCATTAGGAAGATTAGTCTATAATTTTCCTTCTTTGTTTTGATTCTTCCTAGTTTAGGTATCAGTATTATATTTGTGTCATAGAAGGAATTTGGCAGGACTTCTTTACCTATTTTTGCTGAAAACAGAAGAAAAACACTCTGTCCAGTCAATGAAAGTAACCTGGAGTAATACAGCCATAGAACACCAGAGTTGAAAGGGAACTTAGAGATGATCAAGTTCAATCCTATTTCTTTCACAGCTGAGGAAATGACAGGTTTGAATTGGAACAACTTGTCCAAACTACTAGTAGAAGGGCTGGAACTAGTGCTGAGACTTCCAGAGTCCCCAGTCCAAAGCTCTTCCTACTATACCATGCAGTCCACAGTAATCATGCCACCAAATTGTACTATAGTTAAAGAAAACTTTCTAATAATAATTTCTGCTTCTTCTAAGTGAAGGTCTCCAATTATACAGATGCAGCCTCCACTCCAAAGGGACAATTTTGCTTGTCTTCCTAGAAGTTTTTATCACCAGTATTTCACAATCTTAAAAATATGAGTGCCTGGCTAAAAAAATGCTTTTATGACCTGATATAACATTATCCATGTACCAAACAATAAATAGCAGGATTCCCAATATTCCTACTTATTTACAAGAATCATTTACTTTAGTTTTTGCTTTTAATCTCCTTCACTATGCTGATGTAACTAAAAAAAAAACCTTAGAGTTCCATTGAGACACCTGCTGCTGCCACATAAACCCTGAGTAGTTATATACCTGTAGACATGTGAACAAAGTGATAAATTTCAGTAGTAGCTTTATCCAAGTAACCTTCACCCAGACATCTTATTTTGCTAATTCCAGAAATGGAATTAATACAGCATAATGTGGGGAAAAGAGTAACGAATATAAAGACCTGATAATCCTGGCTCAGATTCTGCCTCTGACACTTAGTAATTATGTGACCAAAGGCAAATAATTTAACTCATTTTAGCTTCAGTTGGTTGATGTGACTGTCAAATGACACCATTTGTACAGTGTTCTGTAAAACTTGAAACACTATACAAATGCTAGCTATCATTAACATAATAGTTATGGTAATAATTACATAGATAACATATAAAGCTCTTTGCAAAAATATTCATCAATACTCTAAGATGTAGAAATCTTAAGTGTGAAACTCAACAGATTTTTTTTCCACTGGCCTTAGGGGTACCATTGCATAATGGAGCACTGCATTTGGATCAGGAAGATATGAATTTACATCTTGCCTGAGACAGTTATTACTGTGATGGTCTTGGGAATAAATCACTTAATCTCTTTGGCCTCAGTTTCCTCATTCATAAAACAAGAGGCTAAATTTCTATCTAAATCTATGATAAAAGCCTTTCTATAAAAGCTTTATAATTAAATGCCTTTCTAGCAAAGCTAGATTTAACAGATTTTGCAGCATAACCTTTAAGAACCTTTAAGAATCCAGAGTAGCCTCCTCAACACAGTGAGTTCTCATAATAGGACATCAATCCTTAAGAAATAATGGTGATAGCTCATATTTTGGTACCTTTGTATAGTTCAGCAAATACTTTCCTAATGAGAATCCTTTGAGCTAACTAGTCCAAGTATTATTGTCCCTTTATAAAGACTAAGAATTAAATTTCAAGGTTATTAAGACAGATATCAGACCATATTATTTTCCTGCTCAATAATCTTGAGTGATTGAAGCAGCTAGGTGTATCAGTGGATTAAGTGCCATACCTGAAATTATCTTGAGTTCAAATTTAGCCTCAGAAAATTACTAGTTGTGTGACCACTCTGTTTGTCTAAATTTCCTCATCTGTAAAATAAACTGGAGAAAGAAATGGCAATCAGTGCAGTATCTTTGCCAAGAAAACCCCAAATGGGGTCACAAAGAATTGGACAAGACTTAAACAATTGAACAACAAACCTGAGTGGTTCCCTATTGCTTCTGGGATTAAATAGAAATTCCTCAGGCTGGCATTTTAAAGCCCTTCGCAATCTAGCTCCGGACTATGATTCCAATGCTACTGGACATCTTTTACTTTCATGAACTTTAAGGTACAGTCAATTGAGCTTCCCTACCAATCTTGAAATTGATGTAGCATTTCCTGACTCCTCAATATTTAGAATGTAAATAACCTCCCTTCTCTCCACCACCTCCATTGCCATAGTTCATATATTGCCTCTTTATTGAGAAACCTTTTCTGATGTTCTCCTACTTCCTCCCAGTTCCTGCAAGTTGTTTATAGTTTGTATTTATTTATATACCTCTTTAATGTTTGCAAAGCATTTTGCCATTGTTGTCTTATCTGATCCTAACAAAAGTTCTGTGAAATAGATGCTATAATTTCCAATTTACAGATGAGGAAACTGAGACTCCGAGACATTAATTGACTTGCACAATACTAATAAATGTCGCTGGCAACTTTTTTTTTTTTTGCTTTGGCAATTGGGGTTAAGTGACTTGCCCAGGGTCACATAGCTAGGGAATGTTAAGTGTCTGAGACCAGATTTGAACTCAGGTACTCTTGACTTCAGGGCTGGTGCTCTATTCACTGCACCACCTAGCTGCCCCACAACTTTCTTAAGATTATAGAATGTGAAGAAGATACTGAATGCATTGGCAGAGAGAATTTCTTTATTAAAAGTTCATTATATCTTCAAAACCACAAGTTGGATCTTATGCTTAAACACTGGATATGGAAGGAATTTTGTAAAATGTTCAAGTACTTTTGTAACAAACAAGAAGAAAAAAATAAATGTGTATTTCTATTCATACTTCTGTTTTTGTACTCATAGATGTAAATCTAAAAAAAACAAAAAACAAAACAAAAAAAAACACCTCTGGAATGTCTAGGGAGCAGGGGGAACAATTCTTCCTAATTGCTCTCCAAACTTGCTTCTTTAAAATCCTCCCCATATAGCTTTCAAATAAAATAAACAACTTCAGCCTGTACTTTATTACCATTGTGAAATGCTTATAAGAGCTATGAATACTTACTATCTTGAAATTTACACTTAAATCTTCTTCTCAAGGATGATGTTTATCTTTGCCAGAACCACAAAGTTCAGGGGAAAAAAACAATTAAGGCTGAGTAAGAAAACAAATCTAACTGTGGCCCAACTCAAGAGAGTCCAAAAAAATATAGAAAACTCCTAAAAGAGTATTGATGTGGTTTGAGGACCAAAGTGATGTAGTTGATGTAGACACCAGATGATGATAGGTATCAAGTTGGCATTCAGTTATGTAAAGAATTCACAATGGCCATTTTCTTTGGCAAAAGATAGATTTATTGGGATAAGTACTCACTATTCGGCAAAAACTGCTGGGAAAATTGGAAACTAGTGTGGAAGAAATTAGGGCTTGCCCCATACCTAACACCACATACCAAGATAAGATCTAAATGGGTTCATGATCTAGATATAAAGAGTGATATTGTAAGCAAATTAGAGGAATGTAATATATTTTACCTCTCAGACCTGTGGAGATGGAATAAATTTACGTCCAAAGAAGATCTGGAACTCCTAATTGAACACCAGATAGATAATTTTGATTATATTAAGTTAAAAAGTTTCTGTACAAATAAAATTAATGCAGACAAGATTAGGAAGGAAGCATCAAATTGGGAAATCATCTTTACATTTAATGGTTCTGATAAAGGCCTCATTTCTAAAATACATAGAGAATTGTCTCACATATATAAGAATTCAAGCCACCCTTCAATAGATAAGTGGTCAAGGGATATGAACAGACAATTTTCAGATGATGAAATTAAAACCATCTCTAGTCATATGAAAAGTTGCTCCAAACCACTATTGATCAGAGAAATGCAAATTAAGACAATTCTGAGGTACCACTACACACCTGTCAGATTGGCTAAAATGACAGGAAAAGATAATGATGAATGTTGGAGGGGATGTGGGAAAACTGGGACACTAATACATTGTTGGTGGAACTGTGAACGGATCCAACCATTCTGGAGAGCAATTTGGAGCTATGCTCAAAAAGTTATCAAACTGTGCATACCCTTTGACCCAGCAGTGTTTCTATTGGGTTTATATCCCAAAGAGATCTTAGAGGAGGGAAAGGGCCCGACATGTGCAAGAATGTTTGTGGCAGCTCTTTCTGTAGTGGTTAGAAACTGGAAACTGAATGGATGCCCATCAATTGGAGGATGGCTGAATAAATTATGGTATATGAATGTTATGGAATATTATTGTTCTGTAAGAAACGACCAGCAGAATGATTTCAGAGAGGCCTGGAGAGACTTGCATGAACTGATGCTGAGTGAAACGAGCAGAACCAGGAGATCATTATACACAGCAACAACAATATTACATGATGATCAATTCTGATAGACATGGCGCTCTGCAACAAAGAAATGTTTCAAACCAGTTCTAATTGTTCAGTGAAGAAAGCCATATACACCCAGAGAGAGGAATATGAAATGTGGACCACAACATAACATTCTCATGCTCTCTAGTGATGTTTGCTTGCATTGTGTTTCCTTTCCCTGATTTTCTTTTTTTTCTTGTCAATAGGATTTTTCTTGCACAGCTTGTCAAGTATTTCAATATTATTAACATGTAGCTCCTGCCATCTAGGGGAGGGGAGGGGACTGGAGGTAAAATTTGTAACGGAAAGCTTTGTAAAGATCAATGCTTGGGAACTACCCATACATATGTTATACAAATAAAAAGCTTTAATAAAAAAAATAAATAAAACTAAAAATATATAGATTTATTAAGGGAAGAGGTTATAGACAAAATGAAGGAATACAATAGACACCAAGAGTAGTAAACATGAAATAGAGTGGGAGAACATATGAAAGACAAGTTTCTCAGTGGAACTCACAATTATCCATAGAAAGAGAACATCCCATGAGGCTGTTGAATGCCCTAAGGGACATTAGTCCTTGAAAGGGACTTAGCCCCCTAAAAGAATTGCTGAGGAGAAGTGGGGTTGGGAAGCTTAATGGAATTAGGGGAGTCACCACATGGCATTGGGAAAGGGGTTAAGGAGAAAGACATCATAAGATGTCATCATAAGAGTGCCATGGCGGACTGATTCAAAGGAAAAGTAGCAGCCATAGGATGGCCCATAAGTAGATTTTATAAGGAAAATTTAATCTCAAGGACTTGAGTGGGATTCTTGACAAGGCATGACAAGGTGAAACTGCTCAAGACCTCTACAAAGGGTGGGTCTCAGGGTTTGACGTAACTTGGATTTCAGACTGGACCACCTACCCAGAGGCTAGGACCATGGAGCTAAACTCTATCAGGGCCTTCTCCCTGCCTTGCCTCAGGGATCAATTGTTTAGTTTCTTTCTGTCCAAAACACCATTCAAGACCTCATTAGTATAATTTATTTCATGTAAAGGAACCAAGAAATACATTACTACAAAGTGAGAGGGATTAGATTTATTCTGTAAATGCTAAGAAAGCAGAACTGGAAGCAACTGGAACAAAATCACTAGAATTTGTTGTTATTGTTGTTAGTTGTTGAGTTATTGCGGTTGTGTCAGCCTCTCTGTGACCCTATTTGGGATTTTCTGGGCAAAGATACTGGAGTAATTTACCATTTCCTTCTCCAGTCCATTTTACAAATGATGAAAAATGAGGCAACCAGGATTAAGTGGCTTGGCCAGGGTCAAACAGGTCATAAATATGAAATCTCTCGATTTCAAGCCCTCTATCCATTGCACCACCCAGCTCCCCATAGCATTAAAACAAGACAAATATAATCAATTGTCCATTGATAATATTTGACCTTTTTTTGTCCAAACCACTGATTTCATGAATTTGAACAGCTCTACCCATACAGAATCCCACAAAAGATATTTTGATGTAACTTAAAGTCTTAAGAGTAAACCAGAACATTAAAAGATTAGTATGTTGGAGATGGGGCTGGAGCCCAGACCTTTGGGAATAAAAGGACTGCAGCCTATCCATAAAACCGCCTGTCTCATAATAAATAATGCAATAGAAACCCTTTTAGCAGAAAGCTGGGGACTACTCTGAGCTCTATTAGTTGTGTGGTTTTAGACAAGTCAGAATCTCTATGGGCTTCCATGTCCTCATGAAAAACCCAGAGGGCAGGGCTAGGTAAACTTCAAGAGAATTCTGTGATACTAATTCTGGTCATTGTACTTCTATTAATGCAGCCTCTGCATTAATTAATTGGCTTTTTAGCATCACCATCATCATATTATTGATTCATAGTAAGCTTTTAAATCTAATAACCTTGCATTTTTTTAATGAACTACTTTCTAGCTATTGCTCATCCACCCTATATTTAATTGTACAAATGATTTTTAACCCCATTGCAAGGAGAAAGACAGAGTGACAGAGAAACAGAGAGACACGGAGAGAGATAGAAACAGAGAGACATAAACACAGGCAGAAATGGAGACACAGAGACATAGAGACATTGAGACAGAGGCACAGCGAGAAAGAAATACAGAAACATACAGAGCCAGAGCCAGACAGAGACACAAAGAGACACACAGAGAGAGACAGAAATTTTTACTTTCTTCTATGTACTAGTACTGCTAAACTCTGGGATATGAATAAAAGCAAGACAATTC
This sequence comes from Myrmecobius fasciatus, assembly GCA_023553655.1. Taxonomy (NCBI): domain Eukaryota; kingdom Metazoa; phylum Chordata; class Mammalia; order Dasyuromorphia; family Myrmecobiidae; genus Myrmecobius; species Myrmecobius fasciatus. Next base: position 128,910 of record JAJPUD010001093.1, read on the forward strand.
CTACATTCCAGTAGTTTACATTCTAATGCGAGAAGACTTTAAACTCTAAAAGGGAACTGTGGATATGGAAAGGTAAAGCTGAGATACTTGAAAGATAACATGACTAGAAATATCCTGGAAGTTTCATTCAATTATCATTATTAAATATAATCTTAATAACTTCAACCTACTATTCTAACCTCATGAGATCTTATTGCATCCTAATTTTGGCATCCAAGTGTGACAAAAAATATTCAAGAATCTGTTGATAGGTATTAGTGTCATATACAATCAGTGATGTAGAGACACAAGGAAAAATCATTTTATTATGTCAGAGCAAACGCATCATGAAATAAAAATCAGAGAGCCCTGAACATCAGTTTCAGGAATCTTATATAGGTTTTATTTACATAAACCAAATGAGTACAAAGGTAATTTAAAAGAGTAAATAAAAGAAGATGATAATTTGCAGACCACAGAACATAGTATAAAAAGCATATAACAAATAAAACAGGAAACTAGACAGTAATCACGAGCTATAGCTGATATCTCAAGCTGAAATTTGCAAACAGAGTAAAACCTAATTTGATAACATCAGGCCTATAGTTGGTTTCTCAGATTAATTTTGCAAGCTCTAGATAGTCACATGACCTGCTCACTTTAACTATATGGTGACAATAAAGTTGAGCAAGAAATTTTCTTATCACACAAGCCAAGGATCACAGCGAACAAGAACAGAGCCTGCCTTGAGTCATGTCACCAAAAGTCTGTCTTCACACTGATATCAATTAATCAACAATCATTTGATCCAGTCATCTGGCCCAACTCTACTACCAACCTACTCACATCTCTCCATATTGTGAGAGATTTTGTCAAATACTTTGCTGAAGTTCAGGTAGTTTATTTGTATTATTCCATAATCCAGTCATCACATTTCTATTGCGAATTTGTTCATTTTCCTTGAAATAACTCTGTGAAGTATGTAGGTTGTACCAGCATTATTATTATTGTCTCTTTGTAGATAAGGAAAATTGGGCTATGAAAGGTTGTTATTGAGCCAGTATCAAAAGAAAGCTTATTAGAGGATAGAAATAGTTCCTGACTTTAAATTCAATAGGCTTCCCATGTTACCATGCTACCTTTCACAAGGTAGGTGCTGCTATTATTTTAAGTAACTTTACCAAATAAGAAAAGGTTGCCATTATTTGATTTGCTCTTAATATATCTTTAAAAATATTTTAAAATTATTAGATATTTTGTGCTCATATAAAAAATGCATGCTATAAAAAAGGGAAATGGGATTTACACAAATAAGCAAATACAAGGTAAGAAGAATAAAAGAGAACAAAAAAACTGAGCAAGTAGAAGAGAAATGGAAGTCATACCCCAAAATAATCTCAAAAGTTCTCAAAGGATCATCCATACATTTGTTCAGGAGTCTGATTTCATAATCTTTTCAAATCTTTTGATTTCATTGAAGTAGTCATTCCTCGGACCAAATAATCTATCACCTGGTTAGGAAATCTCCTGGCAATTAGTCAGCCTCTCCAAATTTTACTAAGTATGGTTACCTAAAATTAGGTATTGGAACTAATTAGTTGTGGTTATCTAAGGAACACATTACCAACAGAAAACAGTAATGGGATCTGGAAGATAGCCTATCCAAATTGCCCCCTACTGCTAGTTTATTGTTTCTGAAGGTACAAAACACAATGTTTTTAACTTTTTTGTAATGGTATATTTTGCTCAGGAGTTGTTGTTGGCATTGTGGGGTGGGGGAACATTTTTAACCTGCATTGTCACTCTTGTATTATTTTTGCCATCATAATTTATATATTTGGCATCTAACAACTATCAGCAATAAATGTTTTCATTTTTGTTTTCTTCTCCATGTTTTTTAATAAAAATGTTAATTAAAATGTTTAAATTTTTGGTGTGCAAAAGCTAAAGATTAATTATTTTGTGATTAATAAATTGTCAAATTGGCTATGACATTTTCCCACAATTAAATGCCACCATTCATATCAGTACAGAAGCTGCTAACTTAACCAAACTGAGGAACAAGGCAGAAAAAGCAGAAATGTTAATATCATTTGTAACTCAAAGTATACTCTTCATGCCTGTGTACTACACATTATTCCCACTAAGAAAAAGCATCTGAATAAATTAATGTGGTAATATGGCCTCCACAATCTTTTTTGTAGCAAGCAGTTACAGAAGTAATAAAATTGTATTTCAATATTTTCCTTGATTTTAGAGATATCTATCCATGTTACTTGGCCATATTTCAGTTTTTTAAAAGAATACAAGGGAGAAAAACTGACTAAATTTTTTAGGTCAAATATATAACTAACTTCTAGGTCATCTTTGAATTGGTTCTAAAGAAATGTATTAATATTAAGAGTTTGAGAATTAGGCAAATAGGTTTCTCTAGAAACTTAGGCTGTATTAAAAAAATGTCAAATATTCTTACTATTTAGTTAGAACAACTCTTGATTTTTAATCTGTAAATTATATTTTTATACTGCCCAATTTCTATTTCAATTCAAATATCAAATATAAAAATGAAAATCAGGACATCTACCATATGTTACAGGTACTGTTATACCATCTATTCCTTAAACTTGGATTTCAGTTCTGCTTTCTTTCATCCATCAACAATCTTTTATCCATTTCAGGTAGCAGACTAAGACTTTATCTTCCAACTTCAGATACAGCTAAAAAGTTCCTGTTTATTATCGTTAAAACTTTAATGGTAAATCTCAGTTGATTTTTTTACTTTCTTGATTATTATGGAACTTTGTATTTTACCTGTAATTTAGTATTTTAGTATTTTACCTGTAATTAAGTGCCTCACCTCTCATCTTTTGTACATGCACTTGTAAAATCTGATATCAGGAGAGAACTCCCTGTACAGTCACATCATTCTCTTTAAATACGTTTATCTTTTTTCTTCCCCATTAAGATTAATCATGGTTTTGTTACCAGGATTCTGTCTTTGAAAGGTTTCCATGACTCTTAAAACAACTATCTTTTCTTTTCATTTTGATATAACTTTTTAAAACTCTAGGTTATATGTCAAACATAACATATAGCAGCATTTCTCATCTTAATTATTTAACAACAATAAGATAATAGTCATATTATTTTAATAGCATATTCAATTCAGTTAAACTTTTTTTGTTAACCAGATACTATGTGCAAAGCTAGGAGCTGATTCAAAAAAGATTTTTTTAAAAATACTTACCTATGAATAAATTGCCTCTTCTAGGGTCACATACATATAGATGAATAAGCATAATGCAAAGTAGACAGTGAATGATCCAAGGGAGAAAACAGATTTTAAAAAATGCTAGAAATACCTAAGGAGGGTAAACATCATAATTAGAGAAGGAAAGATTTTATTGGGGTTTAACTGGGGTTTAAGTAAGAGATGTAAAAAGTGAGTATTACAAGGGAATTTCTCTCAGACATAGGAGCAGCTTATGAGAACTCATTTAACTATAAGCTTCTTGAAAGCAAGACCTAGTTTAACTTTTTTCTTTGTTTTCCTAGTGTTTAGTACTAGCCTGTTGACATTTAAAATGCTAGAAGAGTAAAGGGTCTTTTAATTCATGTCATATGAGGACAGCATGTTTATACCAGAATAAAGAATTCTTAGGTAGAATATGTATGGTAGGTTTCTTTAAGTATCTAAGAACTGTCAAATGGAAGGGGGATTAGACTTGTTCTTTTTGGGCTAGAGGACAAAATCAGAAGCAATGGGTGGAAATTGTAAATATGACATTTCAGGCTATGAAAGGAATTTTTCTAAGCATTACAGCTGCCCACAAATATTTAGGTGGCCCAAAGAAGTGGTAAACTCTCCTTCCTCAGATGTCTTAAGGCAGAGATTGAATGGCCACTTGTTTTGTTTGTTATAGTGAGAATTCCTTTCTAGAACTTTCTATTTTTAGATTATTATCAGATTCTTAAGGCTGCAGCTCAGGTTTGGGGCTATTGTACATTTAGCTGAATCAATAAAAAAAATCTGAGTCATTGATAGAAGAAAGACAAAGATTCAAACTGGTTTTTTAGATGTATAGGTAAGGCTTTTAGTGCTCAAGATGAGGACCTTGAAGAGTTTTATTCTAATATTTACTAGACACTTAATATGTGAGAGACCCTATCCAATATGTTTCAGAGAATACTATTTCACTGACATCTTCTTGACAGCTACCTTGTCCACTGCACCAAAGACCAAACCCTGTACCTTTTTACCCTTTCTGCTCCCACCCTGCTCCCACTTCCCTCTTGAATAGTGAGCACCTCACTTACTCAGTGGGCTCAGTATTTTAACCATGTTTCATTGTATTTATTTCTCCCTAGATACTTGGCTACCTAACAGAGGTGAATTTTTTACATGCATATACACATATACACCTATACACATATATACTTCCAGATATAAAATCATGATCAAAACAATTCTGCTATAATTCCTAGAAAGGATGTCTCACTCTACTCCCCTAGGTCTCCACTCACCATCCCTGTAATTTTTCAAATTAAAATGGCTCCCTGTCCAACATCTCATTACAGATTTAGAAAAGGTTCAAGTTACCAATAACCCAGTAATAGGGATCACAGAAGAACACAAGACTGTACAGCAAGCTGAATACTGAAGAGACAAACTCAAAATAAATGTCATCAGGGATAAAACCCAATAAGGCTCTGAATGAAACTGGGTGTTCAATCCAGCAATGTCTGGTGGATTTTTATAGAGTCTTTAATGGAGTCAAACAGAACCAAGAATTTGGGACAGGGATTAAGGAATCTGGAACTGGATATCGTTGTTTAATTCATGCTGTTGAGAGACTCCTGGAAAATTGGGATCTAATTGATTTTCAAATTCCATGACATAGGGAAAGGGCTACTATTGTTGATTTTACTGACAGGATTAATTAGGTTTTTCAGGTTCCTTAGATCTCTTTATTTAACTGGATGGGAAGGCAAATAGAGTTATTAGATTATTCGCCTTTTGAGTTGTCTCCTCCCTCACAATGTAAGTATCATTGATAGAAACACAGCAAGCGGGACAGTTTTTAAAATAACATGAGTTTATTGTGTACATAGATGGAGAAACAAGCTGCACATGGTACTGATAGGGGCAATGTTTTTTCTGCTCTTTTTTGCATATGAAAATGCTCATAATGTTTTGTTTTTTAGGTTATATATTTTTTAGTTAAATAAAAATGTGTAAAAGATGTTTAAAAGCTTGTAAACATCTTGAGACATAGATTATCTTTACTATTGTAACAGCAGTTATCCCAGTGTTTTACCATATATTCATAGATAGATGAAGGCAGCTAGATAAATAGATAGATACTCTTTAATAGATGTTATTTCATTAATTAAATCTAATCAGGCTTTTTAGGAGTTTATGATCTAAAAGGAAAGATAAGATAGAAATGAGTCAACAGAAATTACTATCAGAAAAAAAAAAATACCAGCTTAATACAATGATAACGGCACGAACATTCTGTTGTCACATGAATGGTTCAGAACAAAATTAGTTTTTTGCGGGTTATTAAAGTGACAGGTTAGCATGATTTAGGAAGGCTTTTTGAGGAAAGGGAAAAGCTGTGTTTTGGAGGATGGATAGGATTTAGAGCAACATAAAGGAGTTGTTAGGAATCTTTAGCATTACAGAATTTAATTGGGAAGGGACCTAAAAGCTTATCTACTTCATCTTCTTCCAGGACAAGAATCTTCTCTATGATATTACTGAAAAGTAGCCATGCAGTTTGTACTGAAAAATCTTCAGACATAGGGAACTTGTTATAGAGACTATTCATCATCCTTTTGTGTAGTCTAATTGTTAGAATTTTTTATTCTTTTTACATTGAGGTGAAGTTTCCCACAGCTTCAATGTATCACTTTTTGTTCTGCTCTCTGAGCCAGGTAGGAATGCAGAGACACTCAAGTTGGAAAATTCAAGAAAATGTTTGAAAATCACTGTTTGGCTAGAGTTTGGAAAGATGAATACTAGGATATACTTCATATATAGTAGGTGATGAATTCAGAAAGATAGTCTGGAGACAGATGAAAGGTTTTTAATACTAAGCTAAGGAGTGTTGATTATACTAAAAGCAATAGGACACCATTAAAGGTTTTTGAGTAGGAGAATGACATCATCAAAGTTCTGCTTTAATAACTTGCCCAAAAGTATTAGTGGGGCAAAGAGCTGGAGGGGGAGAGAGAATAGAAGATTGTGACTAAGGAGACTATCAAAAGAAACTAGGGCAATAATGACCTCAATAAGTGTATTTGCAGAGAAAAAAGATGAATATGAGAAAATTTGAAGGATGAGACATAAGGGATCAGCAAAATAAACAGGAAAGGATGAAGTACAAGGAAGGAGGTGGCAAAGGTCAGACCCTTACAAATAGCTCATAATTTAGAATGTAATTATGTACATAGCAAAAGCTGTGGTATTTTCTCCTTCCCTCTCCCACTTAAGTGATTTAAAGAAATAAATGGTATCTATCTAATGGAATACATGGTGAAGCATGGCTTGATAATTAGTGGAGATTAGAGAGAGGAGAAAAGAGGAGAAAAAAATACAATCTGAGAAAAAGAAAAGGACTTGTAGTAGCTCAGGACAAAAAGAGGACTCCAGAGTTTATATTCTAATTTTGCTTGGGGAAAATAGTACTGAAAGATGGAGAAGACTAAAGACTGATCTTTGCTTTGCTGAAGAAATTTTATGGACTTGGCAGCTATGCTGTTGAGATAGTTAAGAGGAACAGAGAAATTGAACAAAGATAATAAAATTCACCTCTGGCCAGCAGAAAGCAATAGGCAAAGGCAAATTTTGTAAAGGTGGAGGTCTCCAAAAGAGGAAATCTCCTGAGACTGTAAGTGAATGAGCATTTAGAAATATTTTGGGGGCTAATGGCTTCTCATTTAAGTGTCGAATTCCCATTACAAAGTGTCTATTTTATCCTTCTGGGCGGAAATCTTCCCCACTCCAATACTGCAGTATACTCTACACAAAGTTCTATGGCCCTAGTGGATGAGGGATTATACATAATAACATATAGATATAATATACATATAGGTTATATATATACAATAACATATATATACATAACAACATATACATAGTAACATATGTATACACATAATATCAAAATATATGTATATGTAACATATATGTATATACAGAATAACACATATGTATATTAAAATTATATGTATATGAATAACATATATATGTATATACACAATAACACACACATATATATGTATATATGTGTGTGTGTATATATATATATATATATGTATATATATACATATATATATATGTTCAGCCAATTCATTCTTCTAGGGCTGTGTTCTCCCAAAAACATCCCAAAGCACCACAGCTTCAGAAGTAAAATTTAGTTTGTTCAGACCCAGTTATTCTACAAATGAGATTGAAGGAGATTTAGTGCCTTCCAGGAGATTACTTGATAGTAGTGGAAGCTACATCCATTCTCTTCCTTATTCCCCCATGTTGCCTCCTCTTCCTCCGAAACTGTGCTGCAAGTTTCTCTGCTGAGCTGTTACCCTTTCTCTAAGGACCACATCTTGATTTTCTGATGAGCTGCTACTGCCATCTGCTGATTCTCCGCTGAAATTAAGATATTCTGGGGCTTCACATGGGAAGTAGTCAAAGCTCTTGTGAGTGTGGTCCATAGCTTCTGAGCTATTTCAACTCTTTTGTGAATCAAACCCATCCAGCCAACACAAAAGGGATTTTTTTAAGTCAAGTCAGTATTTCCAACTGCTTTGCTCGCATCTCTGTGGCAATTCCCTTAAACCCATATGTGTTATAATGACTAAATTCCTTTTAACTTCACATCTTGTCCCTGATATATACAGGAGAACACTGGAGAGGCAAGGATGGAGCTGTTGACCTATTCTGAATACTTAAAGCCAAAGCCAAATAGTGGTTCTCCCTATTTAATAAAATGTTCCAATGCTGGAAAACAAAACAAAACAACAACAACAACAACAAACTGACTGATAGCTGGAATCTCTTGAAGAAAGTGGAAAAAAAATTCACAAAGTCTATGCTGATGGAAATTAACATTTAGTGATTATGTTTTGTACCCATTCTCCTTTCTGTTAGGTAATATTACATTTTTTTCCCTTAGTGAGTCAAACATAGGTGTGACCTGACAGAAGGTGAGCTCTTAATCATAGGGGGTAGTCAATAAGTTTCATTTTAAGAGTTGAAAAGTTAGATGGTCCCTAATAAGGTATTTTGAATTTCATTTAACATATTAATTGGTAGGATATGTACTGAAGTTTACTTATCAGTAGAATTTTGTTCACTAGTAAATACTTTATAATCCAAGCTGTTCATTTAAAGGCATCTTTTGGGGGGATATTGTAAAGTCTGAGGTAACAGTTGGAACCCCAATGATCCTTTCCAATGTTTAGATTTTGTAGTTAATTATGATTTAACATTCATACCTGGTTGCTTTGTCTCAAAGTAATCATGATGACCATCAGCAAAAAAGACTTCTAGGAAAACCATTAAGGACTAACATCTGTTAAAAAAAAGAAAAAAAAGGAAAGTGTCTTCCAAATCAATGAAAATTTTGATAGTTGGTAACTTCATTTCAAAACAAGAAAAGCATTATATAAAATATAGTCTTATTTTAAGAAATAAAAAGGCCAAAATCTTTTAGACTGCTTACAAATCCCACCACTATATATCATGAAGAGGTTTTTTTAAAAGAAAATATTCTGTACTGTACATCGTGAGAACTAAACATTACCCCCAAAATGGAACTGACTATATTTTAAGTGATAGGAAATTATCACTTTGTACATCGTGAGAACTAAACATTACCCCCAAAATGGAACTGACTATATTTTAAGTGATAGGAAATTATCACTTTGTAATGGGAGAAAATTACATAGTCCATTGTCTTTATAATCAGATCATTGATTAGTTATAATGAAAGTCAAAGTCATTATCATAGAATCAGAGAGAACAAATAAAAATGAAAAAAAGATACTGTTTCAGCCTGATCTATCCAAATAAGCCTTCAAAGTTGGAGGGGGGAAGGAAATAGAAAAAGACATAGATATTTATCATGATTATGAATATAAATTATAAAATGTTAACTGATGAAAAGGAATTGTTATAATGAGAAGACAAAAAAAATTTTTAAACTATATCCAAAGAACCCTTGATCACATTATCCAATGGGAAGACATGGCAAACAAAGGCAAAGCTAGTTTAAAGTACAAACTTATGTGCAAAATATAAAAGAAGACTGTGGCAGATTATGAGTACTGTTATTTCACAAAACAATAAAAATAAGTAGAGAAATAGATGAATATGCAGACCACTTGGCATGGGACTCATGAAAGTCATTTCATCTCGAGTATTCACAGATGAACTCAACAAGCAGTCAACAAATATTTATAAATGGAGCACATCTAAAAGGCATTTCTATAGTAGTGTTTTTTTTTTATCATTAATGACAATGAAGCTACTGAATTCAGCCTCTAGCATCTCAGACCTTAATGTGCTAAATTAATTAAAGAGCTAAAACAGTGTTTAAGAACAGTCAAGAGAAATGGCTAGGCCAGATGAAGTACTTTGAAGAATTCTGGGTTGAATACATCTTAAATTTGCAAGCAACAAAAGATCATTTTACAAGATACCCCCCCAAAAAAAAGAAAAAAAGCTAATACAATGGAAAAAATATCATTATCCTTAAAAAGTGACTGAGAGATCCTCAATATTCTCTAATCCATATACTTACTTTCTCATCTTTATAAACACTCTATAAGAATGATCTTTTTCTATA
>JAJPUD010001093.1:138752-180459 GCA_023553655.1 Myrmecobius fasciatus
AAAAAATTATTTTCTATAGCTAAGTATATCTTTATAGTCACATAATTGACTCAAAAATGCAAGGAATACAATGTCACTATTTTTATTGTTTGTTTGCTTTTTTAAAAATACTGGCACTGGAGAGCAAAATACAGCCTAATGTTCTCTCCTACAATCAATCTCTCAGGCATAAATTAAAATCATGAAAAAATCTTGGAAAATGCTAGAATACACATCACTGTTCAACAAAAATGAGGCATCAAAGACATATATATATGTATACATATATATATATATATATATATCAATGGAATCTTCTGCTATTACTGAGAATCCTGAGAAAGGTATAAATATGAAAAGAATTTCCTCTACTTGGTGAGATCCACATGATTCTCCTTTTGCAGATGATACAGTAAACATCCCAGAATATTACAGGGTCTATTCTTTAAGATCCAAAATTGTTCAAAAGAAATTAATTTTATAACACATACAGGAAGAAATAAATGAATAAAAATACCAATTAACCAGTTCACATTGGAATAGCCAGGTCATTGATTGAAATGATTAGTACATATATCTGGGACAAATATTACAGATATATAGAAGTTGAACAAAAGACTTGATTAAGAAAAAGAGAGAGGATTGGCTTTCATTTGATAAATCTATAGGGTTTTTAAGGGTACAGAGCTTCTCATAGTACAAAGACAAATTTTTAAAAATCATTGATATCCCATTTCCAATTATTTCCCTTGCCTTTCTCCTACATAGTAAGTCATCTCTTGAAACAAAACAAAAAGCAAAAAAAAAAAAAAAAAAAAAAAGTCTTGGAGGGAAGCATGATTGCTATTTTCTAGTGTTTGAAGAACTTTTCCTCTCCAGGCCTCAGTTCCCTCATCTGTGAAATAAATGGATTGGAGGAGATGAACTTTACCATCCCTTCTAGCTTTAAATTCCATGATCCTATGGCTGTCAAATAGAAGGATTGGACTTAGTCCACATAGTTCCAGAGGGCAGAACTAGGACCAAGGGTGGGAAATTACAATGAAGCAATTCTGACTCAAGAAAAAGACATTCAATATTCTCCCATATGGATATGATACAATGATCATTAGTATTTTTTATTCATTCACCATTCTAAATATCATTATGAAAACAGTGTGATTTCAATCTAATCTCCCTGCAGCAACAATTTCATGTATGTTACAAAACTCAATGTAAGATACAGACCAAAATTCAGCTCTATTTTATTTCCATAAATATATTATTTTCTTCTGCTAGCTAATTCACACATTTTCCCTTTATTACAATATCAACTGCTCATTATTCAGGGCCTAAATATTGTATCATTTTTACTGTCTTTTCTTTTATAGATTTCACTGATATTTCTCATTTGAGGAGAGAGAAGTGTTAGAGTGCAGAAGTGATAGCCATATCAAGATATGATAAAAATTCTACTGAAGTGGGGAGTAAGGATGGAAAGGGGAAAGGGGACTTTCCCAAAGACTTAATGTTTAAAATTAAGATGGGGGTTTCCATATACTTCCCTTATTCAAGTTAGTCTGGTTTCTGCTTTACAAAACTCATTATCTTTACTCCAAACCTCTACTTCTGAACTTCCTTATTAATGTTAAGGGAACCTGGATGAATAAAAATGCTTTTATTCAACCAATCAACTATTCAATAAACATTTATTAAGCACCTATTATGTTCCAGGCACTATTATATATTGGAAATACAATAAGGATAAGACAATCTCTGCCCTCAGAAAGTTTATGATCTAAGAAGTCTGGGGGAAGAGAATATGCAAATATATACAAAATAAGCTATATACAGAACAAATAGGAAATAATTAACAGAGGGAAGGTTCTAGAATTAAGAGAAGTTGGGAAAGGTTTCTCATAAAAGATTGGATTTTAATTCACGACCTTGGTGCCATTCTTAACTCTTCACTCTTACTCCTATATCCATATATATGATTAATTGTCAAATTTTGTAATTTTTTTTTACCTAGCATTTTTCAAATATGCACTCCTTTTCTCCGGTCATACAGGTATCACAAACCCACATTAGTACAAACCCACATTAGCTCTCACCTGAACTATGTCACTAGCCTTAACTGAATTGCTTCAAGTACCTCTTTTCTCCAGTTATTTTCCTAAAACACAGGTTTGCCTATTACCTGAATTCTAATCACCCACTAATAGTTTTAGGATCAAACATAAACTCTGTTGTTTGGCATTTAAAGCTTTTCACAATTTAGTTCCAATCTACCTTTCAGACTTCTTACACATTTCTCTCCTTTAATCACTCTTGATCCTGGCAAATCGGCTTATTTCTTCTTCACACAGGATGTTTAATCTCTTATCTCCAATACTGAACTGGTTGCCCCTCATGACTGGAATGGTTTTCCATTTCACATTTCTGAGAATTTTTTTGTTTCCTTAAAGATTAAACTCAAGGACCATCTCTGGCACAAGGCCTTTCATAGTCCCTTTGTTGCTATTGCCTTCTCCTTAAAAGTTATCTGTCCATCTACTTTGCATGCACTCATTTATGAATATGTTACCATTCCAATCAGAATATAAGCTTTTTGAAAGCTGGGGGTGAGTGTTGTTTGTTTGTTTGATTATTTATAGCCACATCTACCACCTTGTTGTTCACTAGCTGATTCACTTCCAACTCTTTGTAATCCCATGGACTATATTGTCCATAGGGTGTTTTAGTAAAGATATTGGAATGATTTACCATTTCCTTCTCCAGTGGATTAAGACAGAGATTAAAATGTGTCTGAGACAGCATCTGTACTCAGGTCTTCCTGATTCCTGGCCCAATACTGTATCCAATAAGTCATGTGGTGCTCGTAGCACAGTGTCTAACAATAGTAAAAACTTTCTACCTTCTAGAGGAAGCCAATCACTCTTAATTCCAGTGCCTTCCCTCTATTAATTATATCTTATTTATCCTGTCTATAGCTTGCTTAATGTCTGTCTGTTCGCATATTGTCTCTTCTATTGGGTTGCAAACTCTTTGAGGACAGGAATTGTCTTTTGCCTTATTTTGATTTGATTGATTAAATGTCTGTTGACTTACATTAAGTAACTAAGGGGTACTTAAGCTTGTTTTTTATCCTTATCAGATGCCAATATTTTTTAAAAAGAGATTGTCCCATTACTCTAGGCACTGAGTGAGAATGTTTCATTTTTTGAATAGCTGAGGACTCAAAATTCTGAAAAATTGCATTTTGTAACTGACAGAGACATAACTTAGTGTAGTACATCAAAAGCCAGCCTCTGAGTTAAAAAGGCCTAGGCTCAAATACTGCTTCAAATATATAAATATTAGTTATGTGACCCTTTGTAAGTCATTTAACATCTTCAAGCAGCTCTTGATCACTAAGTTATGAAGTAGTTGCTGATCAGCATTAATAGAGGGAGTTAAAAATCACAGATCCAAACAAATCTGAGCCTTATCTTTCTCATCTGGAAAATGAAGACAACAAACTAGAAGATCTCTGACATTACATCAGGTTCTAATCCTATAACTGTGGTCAGATCACTGGATGTGATCAAAGCCCAGAAGTGTATAACTAAGAAAATATCTGCAATCCTGTATCCATAAGCAACCAGAAAAAACAGCAGAACAACATCTGAGAAGGACCAGGAGACCCTCAGATTATATATTCTGGCATAGATGACATTCTACACAATAGAAGATACTAGTTTTCCTAAACTTCCCCCATTCGAGATATATTGGTCTTTCCTTGCAAACAGAGAGGGGAATGAGGTACAAAAATAAAAACAAATAAGAAAGCCGGATGGAACTAGTATAAGGCATCCTCTTCCACATCAATAATCTCAAACTTGCACCAAAATTAGAGAGCTATGTTGGCAGTAAGCCTCCCATGTTTTGAGTTTCCCAAACAACTGATTTTTTTTTTGCTATTAATAATGGATCATACTTACAAAGTAACTTCTTCACAATAATCTTATGAAATAGGTAATACAAATAATATATACATTTTATCAGAGAAATTCATGGTCATAGAGCAAGGAAATGTTGGAGGTAGAATTTGATCCAGATCCTTTGATTCTCTAAGAACAATACTTTTTACAGCTATCCTGTACTAATAAATAAAGCACAAGGATTAATTATTTTTTCTCTCATGTGGGAGTGAGAATTTAAATAATGTACTAATATAGCCTCAATATGTGTTTAATTATGTCAAATAAATGTGCAATGGCCTGGTTTTGCCCCAAGGGAGATCTGACATGTATCTAATGTTCTATAGAACAGCAGACAATAATATCTAGTATTTATATAGTACTTTAAGTTTTGCAACGTACTTTATATATATATATATATATATATATATATATATATACATATATATATTATGTCATTTGATCTTCACAATAACCCTAAAGAGGTAAGGACTATTTTACATCTACATTTTACAACTAAAGAAACCGAATCTGGGAGTTTTGTGACTTGTTCAGTTTCATACAAGTAATAGGAAGGATTTGAACACAAGCCCTGCTAATTCCAAGTGCAGCATTACATCTGCTTCCACTTTTTTGTATCTTTGTAATACAAAATGGTGAACATAGTGTTGACTTGCTTTGGCCAGACAGTCTGTTTGGGAGCCCAGATGCCTAGAATGCCTGGACAAAAAATGATTGTGCCTATTATTCAATGCTTATTTCATTTAAACTTTCAGGGATCCATGACTCCTCATTATGAGTACTTCACTGACTCCTTTGTGCCTTAATAGAGAGATCTGGCAAGTTAGTAAGGTTAGAAAAATCAGTGTCTAACGGCCAACTTTCAGGCAATACAAATGCTGGATCTTGGATAATAAGTCAATCACTAAAAGTCTTTGCAAGTTGAAAAGAACTATTGGAGTGTGTGTTCTGTCAGCATGACATTATAGAATGTGCAGGTCACCTCCACACCATGATGAGGCATTGAAATGGGACTTTGGTGAATATATCATTTAAGGTTTATCTGTAAAATGAGGAGGTTGGATTAGAGTTTCTCTAAATCCTCTTCTAGTCTTAAATCCTGTGATCCTAAAATAAAAGTGAATGCATTGTTTCTCTTAAAAAAATAAACTTTTGTGATGTAGCTTACAAACTTCAAAGTAACAAAATTGAATCCAACAAAACAGTTTAGCTAAATAGGATAAAAGATTTGTTGTGACTCTAAAGGTTGTGTAAATGCTAAGAAAAGGGATAATATTTTATAATAAGCAATGATTAAGCCCTAAATATGCGCTAGACACTTGGCTAGATTATAGGAGATAAAGAAAAAAAATAAGGAAGCAGTCCCTACCCTCAGTGAGCATCTTCTATTCTATAGGGGATATAATATGTATACATATAAGAATATATATATATATCCATTTTAAAAATATTAATGAATTTTGAGGAGGGTAACAGTAAGCTATAGGAATTGAGGATTCCTATAGAAGTTGATATTTTGAATGGAGCTTTGATAGTAACTGGGATTATAATTGGGGAGGACAGATTGAGCAAAGGCATAGAGATCAAAGACAGACTGTCAGTTGTGAAAAACAAGAGAAAGAAGTCAGTTTGATGGGACCAAAGGATGCATGAAGGAGTAGCTATATTATGAGGGCTTTACATTACCAAACAAGGGAGTTTGTATTTGATCTTAGAGGTACTGGGGAGCTACTGGAGTTTTTGAAGCAGTAGAATGATATGTTTAGATCTGTGATTTAGGAATACCACTTGGCAGCTTGTGAAGGCTGCATCTGAATAATAAGAAGCTTGAGGCAGGAAGATTAATTAGGAGTCCATTGTAATAATCCATGAGAAGATTTGAACTCAGTGATAACTATATGAGTAGAGAAAATAGGATGAGTGTGACAGATGTCAAAGAACATTTCAGGCTTTAGCAAATGATTGGATATGTGGGGTGAGGGAAAGTGAATAATGCTGAAGATGCAAACATTTAGGTGAATAAAAAAAATGTAATGTGGGGAAAAACCCAACAGAGAAGTTTGGAGAAGGCAGATAGTGAATTCTATTTTGGACATGTTGATTTTGAGATAATGACAGGATATCTAAGTTGAAATTCTCAATAGGCAATTGGTATTGTGGAACTAGATTGAACTTAGGAGAATGACTAGGACTGGGAAATTCAGATTTCAGGGTCATCAGCATGGAAGTGAAATCTGAACTCATGAGAGCTGATGAATTGGCAAGAGGAGGATTAAAAAAATAAAAAAGAGGATCTAACTCATGCAGTACATCATCAGTTAAGGGAATGGATGAATGGATGGCAAAGGAGACTGAAAAAGGTAAGAGAGTGCCAAGCAAGAACAAAAAATCACTGAATAGAGGGGAAAGAATCCAGGAGAGGAAAGTTGTTATGGAAAAAGGGGAGGAAATTTTTTTCTGAAGAGTGAGATTGACACACAAGGATGATTGGTAGGGGAGGAGATCCGATATCAATGGAGAACAGAATACATGCCTATGTTGTCCCTGCTTCATGGGCAGGCTGGTGTCTTACACATGTAATTCAATCCAAGGCCCAGAGCCATTCAATCTCGTGAGTTTTTAGACAAAGAACTAATGTAGCAATAATAAGAGACTGTCACCAATCAGGCAAAGTAAAACTGAAATGAGGGTGTATTCTGAAATGCCAAATAAGGAAGACAGAATGAGGGACGAAGGGCCAGGAAACACAGCTCTAATTGTGCCCCAACATAAAAACAGTCATAACAGGGGAGAAGCCAGATCTCCAAGGTCAGTTAAGCCTTAGCATACATGCATGCACATTGAAGGCTGAGGCTGAACTGGTCATACTTAGGAGAGGAAGATGTAAGTATTATTTCCATTTTTGAGGAAACTGAGCAATGATTTGCCCAGGGTCATACAGCAAGTAAATTCTGAAACTAGATTTAAACTCAAGATCTTCCTGACTTGAGGCTTAACATTTCATTTACTTTGATGTGCCCAGTTAAGAGCAGAGGCATGATGCTTATGGAATAGCATAATATCATCATCAGAGATGTGCCACATCCTTAATTCTATTTTCTTATATTTATTTTTTTCCTGATTTTAGATGAAGGAATATCCTGAGATGGCAGTGCCCAGGTGTTGTTCAGTGAATCTCTTAAAACCATCAAAGAGCCCACTAATAATTACAACTGGTAGCAGTTTCTCTGTAGGAGTTGTAGCAAACTGCAGAAGAAGCACCTTAAGATGGAGGTGAAAGACATTCCCTTGAGAGTGAGGAGAATTTCATAGATTATGACCCTTTACAAAAGAGAGAAATGCTTACTATGGACTCTAGAAAGAAAGGGACCAGTCCTCACATCCCAGCATAGATTTTGCCTACAGGGAACTTCATGAGAACTCTTTGAAAGGACGAATGGATTTTTGTGACTAAGATTCAGAAGGGATCCTTTAGTTGTATATGTGCTTCATTCATTGTCTTTTAAGTTTGAGTCCAATCTTCTGAGAGACTTCATATATCAAGATTGGTAATGGGAATATTTTATAACTATTATTCTTGCTATGCCTTTGCAATAAATTCCTTCTTCTACAGATTGACTGACAGAGAGAGTACATTAGATAGGAACTTGTGAGTGACAATTAGATTCTACCACTATTGAGAGTTATTCCCTAGAACCTTATAGAGAGGCCTTCTGTTCTACCCTTTGGGAATCTAACTTGCCAGAACTAGTTAGCATAAGTTCCAAGACTGATCCAGAGGAGTTTACATTGTCTTTTACTCCTAGTCCCTAGCATAATGTCTGAAAAATATAGAGACTTCATAAATGTTTGTTAATTGATTTAAAAAGATAAGAGTATTTGTAATTTTTTTAAAAGAAAGATTGCCACCAAAAATAGACAAAATCTCCTTCCAAGTAGGTTTCAAGCCAGAGGACAACAAAATTGCTGGCATGAATATGGATAGATATCTCCATGTATACATATGTATATGTGTGCATATATATGTCCATGTATACATCTGTATATGTATGGATGTATATATGTGTATACATAGATGCATGTATAAATATATACATGAACACTTTTGTTCTTGTTAGATTCATTTGCATGGTAATCAGAGAGGAATATCAGAGATCTTGGGAGCAGAGTGAGCTTTGTAGTCTTATAAACTACATAGAATTTCTATGGCATTTTTGACAAAGAGAAGCATATTATACCTAAATAGACTGGGGAAAGTATCACAGAGTATTCTTAGGAGTTAAAGAGGAGTTATAAGGATATTTAATCTTAAATAAATTAACCAACAAGTATTTATTAAGTACCTGCTATATGTTAAGATACTATGCTAGACACTGTGGATGCTAAGACAGAAATTAAACTGCTCTAATTCTCAGGGAGTTCATATTCTAATCTCATTAACTTATTGTTTGGGTTTTAATGAGTGCAAATAGTTTTTTGTTGTGGCTAAAAACTCTGCAGGTCCTTTCTCAAAATGATTTTGTTGTGAAGGCAAAAGAATCTTTTGTCTCAATTCTTGTTGTTTGTCCTTCTCGAAAAGGACCATGATACAAGAAGGAAATGATGTACAAGTGAATTGGATTTATGTGAGGGAGGGCTGTGTTTTTCCTCCACAGCCTCTTGGTCCAGTGGCCAGATATAGATCAGGACGACTGGAGATGGTCCTAGATGCAATGGGAGACCTTGATCTTTTTAAGGTAAGGTCTTCAACAGGTCTCAGTTTGACTGAGGCTGCACTCTTTCAGTGATTAAGGCTGGGCAGCAATTGAGGCAAAAAATATCTCCTCTTTTACCTAGTCAAAAAAAATCAAAGTAAAACAATAAATAAATCGAGGGAGGACGCTCAGGTCCCCCCCCTTTTTTTAAATTTATTTATTTATTTATTTTATTAAAGCTTTTTATTTGCATAACATGTGTATGGGTAGTTCCTCAACATTGATCTTTACAAAGCTTTCCATTACAAATTATCCCCCCAGTCCCTTCCCCTCTCCTAGATGGCAGGATATCCACTACATGTTAATTATATTAAAATACTTGACAAGTCAAATATATGTATACATATTTCCATACTTATCTTGCTGTGCAAAAACAATCTTATCTACATGAACAAAAAATATCTGAGAAAGGAAACCCAAAGCAAGGAAACCGATAGAGAGCATGAAAATGTTATGTTATGGTGCACATTTCACATCCCTCTCTCTGGGTGTATATGGCTTTCTTCAGTGAACAATTGGAACTGGTTTGAAACATTTCATTGTTGAAGAGTGCCATGTCCATCAGAATTGATCATCATATAGTCTTGTTGTTGCCATATATAATGATCTCCTGGTTCTGCTCATTTCACTCAGCATCAGTTCATGCAAGTCTCTCCAGGCCTCTCTGAAATCATCCTGCTGGAAAAGACCTTAATTTAAAAAGGCCAAATCTCCTGCTGGGCAATCTTGACTTATATCTGGCCACAGGACCCCACTGACTTTGGAGGACTTTGCCCAGCTCTACCTCACTCAAACCAATTTGCTTGCAAGTCATGACATCATCCTCCTGATGTCTTTGGTCCTCCTCAAGCACAAAGGATGAACAATTAGCAAAGTACTAGACAGTGCTGTCCACCAGGGATACAAAGAGATAAAACTGCTCTTGTTCTCTGGGAGATTATATCCTAAAGGAATCACATACTCATAGATATAGGGATAGGGACTGTGATTCCCTTGCTGTACTTAACACTTGGGAAAACTCCTTCTAACAATTCAGGCTGGCACTTTCTCTTCACCTTATATAATCTTAGGAAGGTGTGGAAAGCCTTGAGAGAATAAAAAAACCTGCCTAGGTTCTAAAAACCTGTATGTGTCCCAGGCAGTCCTTGAACTCAGGTCTTCTTGGCTCCCAGGCAATTCTCCATGATTCCTCCCATACATGTTCTTAGAATATCTAGACAAATTAAATACAAGGTAATTTCAGGGAGGACGTACTAGCAGTTTGAAGCAAGGGGAGAAGGGGACATCAGAAAAGGCCTCATATAAGATCTTTGAAGAAAAGCTGGCAATTCTGGGTATTAGTGAGGAGAGAATGCATTCCAGGAATGAGTCACAAACTAGTGTGATAATTATGAGAGAATATGCTTTGACTAAACACCAGCTAAACATTAAAACAAAACAAAACAAAAACACCTTCCCTCTTTACCTGGTAGCAACTTACTTGGTTTTCATTGACCTGCCCCTTCATGAGTCTGGTCAATGACAACTTAAAGAGCTTTTAGTCTTTCCTAAACAGGAAGCCTTTTTAGTCATGATAACAGCCTACAGGTGGGTCTGAAAAAAAGAAATTTACAAAGTTCAATCAATAGGATGAGTTGACCAAGCTTGGCAAGCAGTGAACAGAAGGTAGAGACCGGGCTTATAGCTCAAGGTGATATGCCCAGCAAAATGATATGTTCAATACAGGTAATGTGCCCAGCAAAAAGCAGACTTATGATCCTTGGTGAGTAGCATGGAGCCATCCCCAGAGAAGATGGGCAATCTTGCAGCATGAAAACTGAGTTGCCCTGATCATAGAAACCTTATTGTATGTGCTGTTGGTACGTGGGTTTCTTGAATATGTACCTTCACACAAGTACTCTGGCTATACCTATTCCTGAGTATGTCCCTCATATTCTCTGCATAGGTGCCTCCTTTCGTGGTACTTTTAGGAAGCTGTAGATCATTTGTGTATAGGAAGAACTTTTCTTTTTCACTTTGTATGAAAAGGAAATGATTAATGATTTTACTTGATTTGCATGAGTTCCCTTATAATCGAGCAGAAATTGAACTGCCCTGGGAATCAGAATCTGCCAATCAAGAAGCAGATTAAGGATTTCTCAAGGTTGACATTGGAGATCCTTTGCAAATCCATCAGTTATACATGGAACTTCCTCTGGTGTGCAAGCAACCACGGATTTGGCTCATACCAGTCCCTAACAGAAAGAACTGTTGCACAAACATCTTCGTCTAGGGCCCCTGAAAACTTTCCATTCTGACCCACATCCTTGTTCTGTGTGCCCTAAGATGTCTCATGATTTCTATGAAATGACTCTGTTCTCTGGTCAATGGAAATCGAACCTAAGAAACCATGGTAGTAACCTGTTTGGGTCACTGTACAATCATCCCTACCCATCCTTGTGGTCTCTTTATAATCCTTGTCACCTAAACCCCAGATGAGTTCAGTTCCAACTGCAGCTCTTCATATATACTGCTAGCCAGTGTTTCTACTGGGCCTATATCCCAAAGAGATTTTAAAGGAGGGAAAGGGACCCACATGTGCAAAAATGTTTGTGGCAGCCCTTTTTGTAGTGGCAAGAAACTGGAAATTGAAAAGATGCCCATCAATTGGAGAATGGCTGAATAAATTATGGTATATGAATGTTATGGAATATTATTGTTCTGTAAGAAATGACCAACAGGAGGATTTCAGAGAGGATTGGAGAGACTTGCATGAACTGATGCTGAGTGAAATCAGCAGAACCAGGAGAACATTGTACACAGCAACAAGACTATACGATGATCAATTTTGATGGACATGGTTCTCTTCAACAATGATGTGATTCAAACCAGTTGTGCTGCAATGAAGATAGTCATATACATCCAGAGAGAGGCCTGTGGGAACTGAGAGTGAACCACAACACAGCATTTTAACGCTTTCCGTGAATATTTCCATGCATTCTGTTTTCCTTCTTAGGTTGTTTTTTTTTTTTTCTTCTTCTCTTTCTAGATCTGATGTTTCTTGTGCAGTAAGATAACTGTATAGATATGTATACATGTATTGTATTTGTCATATAATTTATCCTATCTAGCATGTATTAGATTACCTGTCATCTAGGGGTGGGGGGCGGGGGGAGGGAAAGGAAAAGCTTGGGAAAAAAAAAAGTTGTTTTTTTTTTTTTTGCAAAGGTCAATGTTGAAAGGTCACTCATATGTTTTGCAAATAAAAAGCATATATACTGCTAGCTTGAGATAAATAAAGCACACATACAACCTAATCATTTTTCTCAGAATTCTGAGGTTAACATTTGCTATATTGTTTAATTAAATGCCATTTTATTTGGAACTGATGTGCCTTCTGGCCTACTGATAAATATATACTTTGGTAGGAGCTTGTAAATCTTGTTTCTAGTATATACTTATCCAGAGAATGCCTTGTACCTGGAGTAGATTTGAGGTAGAGTTCCCAATACAAGTACCCAGGTGCTACATTTTAATGAAGATTTATATTTTGGTTCTTAATTTGGTATTCTCTGACTTTAAATAATCGAGATTTTTAGGATTCTAGTTAGTTGACATTTTAATTAGTCATCAAATAGGAACATCAAGATTTTTTAAACAATTATTTCTCTGGAGGAAATTCTATCTGTGGTACAATGGAAAGAACACTGAATTTAGAGTCAAAAAACTTAATTTCAAATTCTAACTCACTTTTCTTATCTGTAAAATGGAGGCATTCAAATACATGATATATAAATTCCTTTTTGACTCTAAATCTATGATGCCATGGGTCTCTGGTCATCTTGGCAAACTTTAATTTAACCTATTACTGCTCCAATATGTTAAACAGTGGGACAGATTAGTTCAGTTACCCTTAGAATGAGACCTAGGAATTCTAAAAATATTTCTATGTCAGATTTAAATGATGGAGTCTGTGTTATTTCAGCACTCACAGTTTGGAACTCAACAGCACAGTGGCAGGCACACAGCAGGTGCTCAATATATAGCTGATGATTACAAACTAAAAATATTACATTGCAATAAATCATCTTGTTACATGAGACAAGTTATTTCAGGCTTAGGAAAACAAGTTATATAGCAAGTACCCTAATTTTACATTTATAATGATGTGATAATTTTTTAACATGAAAAAATTCTTTAGGAAAACTTGGAAATAGTGAAAATTACAATTTAGGGGTTGTTCATATCTAGTATTATAATAGCAAAAAAAATCTACCCAGTTTCTCAGGAATTTTCATTGCCTTATCTAATGGGAATGGGAGTGGG
Source organism: Myrmecobius fasciatus (assembly GCA_023553655.1). Lineage (NCBI taxonomy): Eukaryota > Metazoa > Chordata > Mammalia > Dasyuromorphia > Myrmecobiidae > Myrmecobius > Myrmecobius fasciatus. Next base: position 151,753 of record JAJPUD010001093.1, read on the forward strand.
AACAAATCTAAATACCTTGTGAGAGCATGATTGAGTTTATTTCGATCCTTCAATAGATTAGGAATCTCACTGGAAGGAATACTTCCTTCAACAGCATAGGTGCATTCTCATTCTTATTCATTCATATCTTTACATACTCAGTGCTTTGAAAAACTTCAGTTTTTAACTAATCTTTGGCAGAATGCTTGTAGTAAATTCCTCTAAATTATTATTTTAATGTCTTTTGACAAACAATATGTTATTCATAAAAACACACATGCTGTTCATCTAGTATCCCTCAATCTTATTACATGATGAGGCCCATCTTTTTTCCCAGCTATATGTGTTCTGAATGGCATTTTATATCCAGCTTCTTATTGTAACAATAATCTTGGAGGCAATATGGTATAGTGGAATTGTTTTATTCTTGGCATATGTATTTATATAGTCCTTGTCACATGGTAGGTACTTAATGCTTTTTCTGTTTTTAAATCTTCTACATTTCCAATGTGTCCCTCTGTCTTCCCTACCCAGAGATTTGTCTCTTGCAAGAAATACGTAAAAAGGGAAGGAAAAAAAAAGTTTGACAAAACAAATATACCAGCCAATTCTGAAATTACATGTAGTGATTCTACATCCAGAATTCCTGACCTCTGAAAAGAAGGAAGATTATCTCTCATATCTCTTCTTTTGGGTCATGTGGTCATCACAATCTGCCAGTTTCTTGCTGTTTTATTGTTCTTTCAGTTACATTATTGCAATTTTGTTTTCCTGGTCAACTTATATAAGGGTGTGGGATGAGTAAGAAAATCAAATCACCCCCTCTCACTAGAAGCAACTGATAAAAGACCTGCCCTAAATCAATCAGTGAACAGTTTTAGACTGTGTCTTTGATTAATTAAGAAGTCCTTGATAATCATTTTAGGGCATCATTTGTTGATGCCCTAAAAGGCTTTTATAAAATGAAGAAGGTAATTTAGATAGGATTTTTGTGTCTGAAAGCAAAAAGGAGAGTCCTTCTAGATAGGTCCCTAAGAAAGAATTGCTGAGAGGCATGGTAGGGAAGGAAGGAAAAAGAAATGGGAAGGAGAATGTCAACCTTAGCCTTGGTCCTGGAATATCTTGTAAACTTTAGAGGGTTATAAATTTGGACAATTCCCATTACAGTTCTGGTACCATCCCTGAAAAAGCTAACATGGTTACTGATTTGGAACTAAGGATAAACTAGACAGACTGAATATAGACAGTCCAACAAAGAAGAGATATTAGACCTATAAGGAACCTCACAAACACTCTACAAAAGGGAGAAAGTTTACTTCCAGTAAACTGAACTTGGCATATAATGATCTCTGAACGTTAGTCCACTCTGAACTCATTATATGCTGGCAAAAAAGTGTGTCCTAGAGTTTTGGGGTGATGTTTCATACCAACACATCACAGTTAAAGTTACCACCTCAGTAACAGTATTTTGTATACTGCATCTTATTTTAACATGAGAAATAGCAATAATCTTGGAGGCAATATGGTATAGTGGAATTGTTTTATTCTTTGCATGATTGATGCAACTGATACTAACATAATCAGTAAAGAAGGCAATTGTCAGGGGCCCATGAACTTAAAAACTTTAAGCCCAGAATCCTGAGGGGATAGGTAGTAGCCAGGTTCCGGTGATCCAATCCAGTCAACCTGGAGTTTTCAAGTGAGATTAATTTCAGAACTTGTGCTACAGTATCCTTTATTTTACTTGGATCATTCTGTCCTCTTTATTCATAATATGTCATTTCTAAAAAGAATGACACTATTATTAACTTATTTAGTGATTCAGCTAATGAGTACATACTTCTTATTTTTTTTATAATTGTTACTATAAAAAGTGTTTTTACAATTTTTTTTTTGGTGTGTATGGGGATTTTAAAAAATTATTGATCTCACTGGGATATATAACTTGAATTCTAAGGTTTATTGGAATATAATTGTGTATATAAAGTTTTGGCACTCATACCCTACACCATTATGAAAAGCTAGAAAGTCTGAGCCAAAGCTGATACCAAGAAGGACTTGACTTCCTTCTTCCTCACTACAGGACACCACAGACTCCACAAAAGATACTTGGAGGGTCCAAGCCCTAGCTAGAACCAAGCAAGACTGTTTTCTCCCTCATCTACCCTATAGTCCACTTCCAATTTTTCTGCTAATTATCCCTTTCCTGCTTCTGGCCTGACACTGACCCTAAACCTTGCCAACAGAACTCAGAACCATCTCTATGATGGGCTCATTTTTATAGGGCAGACACTCTGATAAGGACTCATGGGCCTTGCTGAACCCTTGGGAACTTCAAACCTTTCTATTATGCTAGTAGCTGAACTTATGAAGACATCTATTGTCTTTTCTAAATTGTCATTTTCTGTTTGCATCCTTGGTGCTTCATTGTTTGGCACATAATTAGCACTTGATACATACTTTTTCATTCATTCATCATTCAAGGCCCGAGTATTCTTCTTAAATGTGAAGAATGCTTTTTTTGTTTTTTAACGTTTTCTATTTCAGCACAAAAATTCAATTTTTAAAGAAATAAATCAGAAATAGGATTGTAGGCCTTCAGAGCCAAAAAGGTATCTAGAGAACATCTAAGCTGAGCAGCTGATAATTCCTTGATTTGCCATAATGACAATTTCATCCTTCAAAAGTTAGAGAAAACAAGAAAAAAAATTATTTTATATTTGATTTTCACCAAACAGGAGAAAATGGTTACTGGAGTAGAAATGATGGGAACCTAGTGAGCCAGTAATTAATCCTTCTGAGAATTTATAATAGAGAAAAGGAAAGCTGGGAACAGTCTAAAATGTCTTAGATTTGTGGAAAAGATCAAAGGGTTTAGAGAAAGAATAGGCAAGATTGTAGAGACTAATATTCTATGCATATAATATAGTCTGCTCAAAGGCACAAGAAGTTCTAAAGCAGGAGTACAGAACCTTTTTTTTTTTTTTTTTTGCCATGGATCATTTGGATATTTATAACAGAATAAACAGGCCACACAAAATTATCAACTTATAGAACTCAAGCAGTGGGAAATTATACCTAGCTTTCAGCTCATCATCCTCTGTGGTTAGCAAATGATTTCATGGCCCTTATATAGTCTGTGAACCAGATGTTCCCCATCCCTGTTCTAAAGAATAAAATTCTCCACACAGACAAAGAATCCTGATGAGAGAACAAGAATTGTGTAAAGAGACCTATTGAATGCAAAGGATTGAATGCAGGATTTCACCAACCAATTTAGTTTATAAACACATATATAAAATGGAAAGAGGGAATGTAAATAAGGGTGAAAAAAAAACTGTGAAAAAAAATGTCAGAATTTTTAGGGCTAAGGCTGGCAAAGGAAGCTAATGGTAACAAAATGGGGTGTTGTTTTTTAAAGCAACATTGGAGCAAAGAATGAAAAGATGGCAAGACAAAAATGTCTGATGATGAAAAGAAAGAAGAGTTGCTCAAGTTTTATTTTGCTTCTATTTTCTTATGATCTTTGGAGAGGGAAAATAAAAATGATAAATATTAAGTCGATACTTAAAATAACTAAGAAGAAAGAGAACATGGAGCTTCCCAGAAAGATTTCAAATTATCTAACACAGATGAATTACATGCTAAAATAGTGAAAAAACTGATTTCTGAGGTAACACCTCACACTTCTCAGATTGGCTAAGATGACAGAAAAAGATAATGATAAATATTGGAGGAGATGCAGGAAAATGAACACTAATGCATCATTGGTGGAGTTGTGAACTGATCTGGCCAATTCTGAAGAGCAATTTGGAGTTATCCCCAAAGGGCTATCAAACTGAATACTCTTAGATCCAACTGGGAGCAAAAGAAAAAAAAAAAAAGTAGTGGCACATATGAAGATGTCACCTAGTCGAAGCCCACCCCTCAAAATACAGTCCAAGCTGAGTTGAAAGCAGAAAAGTGTTTTGTTTTGTTTTTTTTTTAAAGGAAAAAGCCCCAAGCCCAGGCAGGGCTTGAAAACTACAAAGTGGAGGTTGAGGAAGGGGCAAGGGAAAACAATGGACAATCTTTTCCATAAACAGGTGAGACATAGAAGCGGGATGTTTTGCAGGAACCACAAGGCTGATTTAGGCCAGTTTGGGGGTGGGTGGAAGGAGTGTCACAGCTCAGCAAAGTGAGCCAGTGAACACAAGGTTACCTGGGAGTAAGATTTTGGCTCACTGCAGGCTCCTGATTGCCTGTAGGCTTATTTTGTGGTAAGGTAATTGAGAGAAAATAGACATATTCATCTCAGGGGTACTTCCAAATTCCGCCCTTTTGATCAAGGTGGGTCTAGGGCCCACAGCTGACCAAGAAGGCATATTCTGTTGTTACCTTGTGCCGTTTCCCCTTGCACAGATCTAATAAGATGTGAAGTTTTTGCTAGGGTTTGAAGTGGACTCTTGAGGAGGTGTGGGGTTACGTCCCCTCCTTTAGCAATAAGGGAGGCAGAAAAAGAAAAAAAAAAGGGTGTTCCATGATAAAATTAGCAGGGCCCAAGTAAATTGGATCACAGAATATATAAAAGGTAGAAATGTGTGATAAAGCTGACAAAGTAGCTTAGGGTTGGATAATAAAGAACTTTAGATGTCAGAGAGGAATTACTATTTCATCTAGGTATGAATGAAGATTATTGACCAGGAGAGTATTATGACCAGAATGTCCCTAACAAGTTCTATGATCTTGGGCAAGTTGATTACTTGTTGAAGCGCTTCAGATCTTTTATTTGTAAAAGGAGGGCTATACCAAATGATCTTCAAGTCACTTCCTTCTGAAAATTCTACAATTCTTTTCCAACTTCAAATCCATTATCAACAGAACTAAGAGGGATGGATCAGACAGCTTCTAAGAGCTCAATAGGACTGAAATTCTGTGAATCAAGGCATTCTGTCATTGAACCACTGTTATCTGACCTCAGTCATCTAATCTTTTCAGAAGGTTGCTTTTAATTAATATTTATCAAGCATCAAATATATGAGGCATCATGATTTTCCTTCAGATTTAACCAAGTGATCATGTGTCAACTTTAGAAATATGAATTTATGTGTACAAGGTTATTTTGTTTTATCTGTATGAGACCCAAGAATTGGCTGGAAGATTGTGAACGAGTGGCATTTAAGTAACCTTTTTTTTTTTTATTTACAAAAGTCTTAGGCAGTATATTAATGACCTCATTGTATTGAAAACTAAGGTTCAGTGACTTTACAAGGCAATTATCAAGAGCCAGAAATCTGAATCCAGAGTTGCTGGATTTATTCTACCATATCATGCTGCATATAGCATTAAAACATGAAAGACCTGATTTAAACTTAAATCTATGAGAAACCATGATTCCATTTCACAAGTACCAAGAAAGATACAACTGAGACAGAATATAGATGCAAAGTTTATGTCAAAAAAGACTTTAATGAAATCACAGAGTGTATGTTTATATTTATACATAAAAATATTTCAAGCTCGATACTGAAAACTACTACAATATTGCTGTTTGGTTGACCAGTTAAATTATTTTTTTTTTCTCTTCTACTTTACATACTTACAACTTATCTGACCAATGATCTATATTTTCAAAATATTTCTTTATAAGTAGAAGGAAATGATTGTCTTTTCCAAATGAAAACATTTCCTGACGTGAGAGTCATTAATAAATTATGAAATACTAGTTTTAAGTGCAAAATAAAATGAAAAATTTACCTTTTCCCCTTAAAGATGTACATTTTCCACCCTACCCCCAACTTCTAATCAAAGAAAAATGAAGCATAATCAATTCATCCCATTATTTGGAAGGTCTTAATGAAGTGAAGGTGGTAGAGGACCATCCCAGGCCCTTAACATTAAGAAGTTCTACATCAGCCACATAATTCCTTTGAGAGCTAACAACAGGTTGTGAACAATGAAACTTATTTCTCTTATTAACAATGTGTACACTTGAAAATAAATATACAGAGTGTTTCAAGACAACATCTTCTGGAATACTCAAAACAATGGTTTTCCAGGAAACTATACTCAAGCCCCTGGCATTTCAGAGACCACAGTAACTCAAAGATGAAGTTTTCTTTTTGATTAGCTGTTATTCAAGTCTTCAATCTTCTAAGCGTCTTCTAAGATAGTTTTCTTTTTTAACAAGTGAAATCTCTTGACATTCCATTACATTGACAGTACAACTCAGTTTCATTTTCTCCAGTACTAGAAAAAATTAAAAATAAACAAAATAAGAAAGTACTTAGTTGAAATATTTACATACAATTATGAGATGTGAATTTTAGAGTTCTAAAACAAAAGGTTTAAGGAAGATGAGGTAATACTCACCCCTGAAATTTAATTTGGCATATTAGCTGGTCTGGATTGGATTAATTTTAAAGTGCCTAAATTATGCTATGTGATGATAAATAATTGACCTTTTTTTTGGGGGGGGGTTGAATGTAGAAACACATCAGCTTTGAACTAAAGAATTTACTAAGATTACTAAGAGTTTTAGCAACTAAATAAGGAAATGAAGGGAGAGGCCAGCCTTGATTTTCATGAGTTATATTTTATATACCAAGTTGATACCTTAATATCTTTGTTTATTGAACTAAAATGAAATAGCAATGTATATGGAAAAGACCCAGGAGTTCTGTGTCCCTATAAACTAGTCAAAAAACTAATGAATAACATGTCTGTATCACAAGAAGAATCAGCCTGTCCTGGACCCTAGATCAATTTTTATTTCCTTGGAAAAACTGGAGTGTGACACTTCTTTCTAACCATTACCTTCCAATACCATTCTGAATCAGTCTTACTATATGGTTGGTATAGCACATGACCAAGCAGTATTTAGCTAGGGGCTAGTGTATGATCTGATAGCACCTTTCATCCTACAGACATGCTTCTGAGAAAAATGGATAGATTGAAAAATAATCATTAATATTTTTATGTCAGGGGCAGCTAGGTGGTGCAGTGGATGGAGTACCAGCCTGAAGTTAGGAGGACCTGAGTTCAAATCTGACCTCAGACACTTAACACTTACTAGCTGTGTGACCCTGGGCAAATCACTTAATCCCAACTGCCTCAGCAAAGGAAATAAAAAAAATTATGTCAACCAGGAAGGCTTCTAGTGTGGTCTCTCAGGAATATATTCTTGACCCTGTGATCTTTATCACTAGCTTAAATAAAAACATGGATGGCATACTTATCAAAACTGCATATCAATATAATCAATTAATCAATGTTACAAGCCTGTGTATCAAAAATTGTACAAAATGCGGTGATTGCAAATATAACGAATGAAATAATCTCTACTCTCAAGGATATGTCATTCTAACAGAGAAGATGAATCCAAATATAGGTATATACTGAATAAATAGAAAGTAAAAGCAGTTGTGGTCCAGAAGGTGGTCATCAGGACAAAGGTGTTGGTGAAATTGTAACTTGAAGGGAAAGGGATTCTAGAAGGCTTACAGGAGAAAGAATAATATTCTAGGTAAGGATAGTGGCCAATGAGGTCAAGAATTTCAAGGGAATTAATGAGAAAAAAAAAAAGCAAATAAGGTAGCATAGCTGTACCAGATCTAAAACTATATTATAAAGCAGTGGTCATCAAAACCATTTGGTACTGGCTAAGAAACAGAGTAGTTGATCAGTGTTAATAGGTTAGGTTCACAGGAAAAAACAGTCAATGACTATAGTAATCTATTGTTTGACAAACCCAAAGACCCCAGCTTTTGGGATAAGAACTCAATATTTAACAAAAACTGCTGGGAAAATTGGAATCTAGTATGGAGGAAACTAGGCATTGACCCACACCTAACACCATATACCAAGATAAGGTCGAAATGGATTCATGATGTAGACCTAAACAATGATATTATAAACAAATCAGAAGAATGTAAGATGGTTTACCTCTCAGATCTGTGGAGGAGGAAAGAATTTGTGACCAAAGAAGAACTAGAGATCATCATTAATCACAAAATAGATAATTTTGACTTTATCAAGTTAAAAAGTTTTTGTACAAACAAAACCAATGCAGACAAGATTAGAAGGGAAGCAATAAACTGGGAAAACATTTTTACATTCAAAAGTTCTGACAAAGGCCTCATTTCTAAAATATATAATTAACTCAAATGTATAAGAATTCAAGCCATTCTCCAATTGATAAATGGTCAAAGAATATGAACAGACAATTTTCAGATGAAGAAATTGAAACTATTTCTAGTCAAATGAAAAGGTGCTCCAAATCACTATTGATCACAGAAATGCAAACTAAGACAACTCTGAGATACCACTACACACCTGTCAGATTGGCTAAGATGACAGGAAAAGATAATGACAAATGTTGGGGGGGGGATGTGGGAAAACTGGGACACTGATACATCGTTGGTGGAATGGTGAACGGATCCAACCATTCTGGAGAGCAATTTAGAACTATGCTCAAAAAGTTATCAAACTGTGCATACTCTTTGACGCAGCAGTGTTTCTACTGGGCCTATATCCCTGAGAGATCTTAAAGGAGGGAAAGAACCCCACATGTGCAAAAATGTTTGTGGCAGCCCTTTTTGTAGTGGCAAGAAACTGGAAACTGAATGGATGCCCATCAATTGGAGAATGGCTGAATAAATTATGGTATATGAATGTTATGGAATATTATTGTTCTGTAAAAAATGACCAACAGGGTGATTTCAGAGAGTCCTGGAGAGACTTACATGAACAGATGCTAAGTAAAATGAGCAGAAGGAAGAAATTGTACACTGCAATAACAAGATTATATGATCAATTCTGATGGATGTGGCTCTCTTCAAAAATGAAATAATTCGAACCAATTCTTATTATTCAGCGATGAAGAAAGTCATATACATCCAGAGAGACGCCTATGGGAACTGAGTGTGGAACACAACATAGCATTTCAATGCTTTCTATGAATATCTGCTTGCATTTTGTTTTCCTTCTTAGGTTTGTTTTTTTTTTCTATTTCTAGATCTGATTTTTCTTGTGCTGTATAGATATGTATAACTGTATAGATATGTATACACATATTGGATTTATCATATATTTTAACATATTTAACATGTATTAGACTACTTGCCATCTAGGGGAGGTGATGGAGGGGAAGGAAGGAAAAATTTGGAACAGAAAACTTTGCAAAAGTCAATGTAGAAAAATTACTCATATGTTCTGTAAGTAAAAAGCTTTAATAATTTAAAAAAATCATTAAAAAAAAAAAAAGGATAGTGGTCAGTGGAAAGATAGAGAGACTAGGAAATGGACTATTATGTGTGAAAAACAGAAATGAGGCTGGTTGCATCAGAGATTGCAAGAGAAGGGGAGCTCAGTTCATTTGTTTTTCACTTAATGTTCGACTCTTCATGACTGCATTTGAAGTTTTTTTGGCAAAGACATTGGAGTGGTTTAACATTTCCTTCTCCAGCCAAATGAGGAAATTTAGACAAACAGGGTTAAATCACTTAATTGTAATAAAAGCTAATACTTAATATGCCAGGTACTGTGCTAAGTGCTTTACAATTATATTTCTTTTGATTCCTCAATGGTATTATTTTCATTTCACAGGGGAGGAAACTGAGGCAAACAGAGGTTAAGTGACTTATTTAGAGTCATGTAGCTGGTTAAGTGTTTAAGGTTAGATTTGAATTCAGGTCTATATAATTCCAGACCTAGCACTCCAGGCAATGCATCACCTAGCTGCCCTTTCAAAGGAGATTGGAGATGACATTCCTAGAGAGGCTAAGACAGGGATATTAGAAGGTATTGTGAGCTGATTCTGGACAGTCTTTTTTTTCTTTTTGGGGGGGGGGGGAGATGGAAGCAATGGGGTTAAGTGATTTGCCCAGGGTCACACAGCTGTTACGTGTATGAGTCTGAATTTGAACTCAGGTCCTCCTGACTGTAGGGCTGGTATTCTATCCACTGTACTACCTCGCTTCCCCAATTTTGGAAAATCTCGGCTTGTAAATATTGTATATGCTGAGGAGTGTGTGTGTGTGTGTGTGTGTGTGTGTGTGTGTGTGTGTGTATGAATTAATTTTATGGATATTTTTGGTTAATTTTCTGATACACATTTTACATATGTTTCCTTTCCAATAAAAACAGATTGGGGAAAAAAGCAACAGAAAGAAAATAAATAAATACTTGGCAGTTTGAGAATATTACAAATTCAATGAGTCATTAATAGTATGTAGCATGACTGCCAGAAATAAAAACTTCATTATATTAAAAGAATTATGAAATACAGACTCGGGAAGGATCATGGCAGTCCCAATATACTACATTTGATGGACTGCATTTAGTCTTACCCTTAGAGAGTTATGAGAACCAAATTATATAACATATAATTAGCAAACCTAAGAGTACCATGTAAATGTTAGTATTATTTAAGGCAAAGCTTCTTAAATTGTGGGTATCACGACCACATATGGTACCTCATAATTAAATGTGGAGGTGGTGAAATCACAATTTATTATCAGTAAATGTTTGATCTGAATATCTATTTTATATTATATTCCCATATGAAATTCTATCATGAGTGGAAAAAGTTTAAGAAGTCCTGATCTAGGGTACTAATCTTAATAAATGCATAGACATCTTTTGGGAATTTCTGCAGAAGAAAGGCTCCATCAGGTCTAGATTGAATTCGATGGCTTCCTACATCTTCTAACTCTATCTACCCAACTTGGGAACTTCCAGAAGAAGCAACTAGGATGGTGAAGATTCTGAAAGGCAAAACTTATGAAAAATATTTGAAAAAGTTGAAGAAAGTTATCTTGGAAAAGAAAAAATGGGTAGAGAAACAGATGTCTTAAAATATTAGAAAGGTTGTCATGTAGAAGGATTAAACTGTTTAGTTTTAGAGAGCAAAACTAGCACAAGAGGGCAAAGGCTTTACATTTTGCCCATGTGCATCTAGTTTATGTCCATCTTAATTTTCTTTTTTTGTTTTTCTGCTGAGGCAATTGGGGTTAAATGACTTGCCTAGGGTCACACAGCTAGGAAGTGTTAAATGTCAGACCAGATTTGAACTCAGGTCCTCCTGACTTCAGGGCTGGTGCTCTATCCACTGCACCACCTAGCTGCCCCATCCATCTCAATTTTTTAGCAGAAAAATCTTCAAATCTTTTCCCCCAGCTAAAGAATTTTATTTGGAATTATACAAAAAAAAACAAAAACAAAAACAAAAACTGCAGAACTTCAATGGAGAATGTATTTATATTTCCCAAAAGTTGTAAAATCACTGTAGAATAATTTTAAATTATAGAAAATGAAACCTTTAAAAAATAATCTGGAACATTTTCTCGTCCATCAAATATGAAGATACCATTAAATTATAACCACTAATATATATATTATATCTTTTTATAGTTGCAAATAGAAATCAACATTAACACTTGAAGTCTCCAAAAATAATGGCTAATTTTGAGATATTTAACAGGTGCTGAACGTGCTAAATATGTTAAATATTGTGTTAAATATTGCTTTGTTTTTATTAATGCTTTAATAACCAAATAAAAGAAAACCTGCTCAGACTTCACAGCATCAGCAACTTCTCCCTTCTTCTCTTTTTTCCTACACTCTTCCTTTTCTCTCCCTTGACCCTACCAGCTGAAGGCCTCTATTCATATTTGACTAAAAAAAATGAAACCATTTATTGAGAGCTCCATTGTCAATTCTTGACAAAGGAACATCATAGCTGTGTGACCCTGGGTAAGTCACTTAATCCCAATTGCCTCAGGGGAAAAAATTCTTGACAAAGGGGTGGTCTTTCCTTCCATTTTCTCCAAACAGATTGCTCCCTCTTTATCTCTAGTTTTCAATTTTTCTCTGTTTACTAATTTGCTTACTGGTGCCTACCAGCAGGTCCATTTCTACTATCCACAAAACAAAATATGCCTCTCCCTGCCCCATATTCCTATATCTCTTCATGTCTTTGCAACTAAACTTCCTTGAAAAATCTATCTATAGTGAGCATCGATCTCCTCTTCTAAATTCTCTGCAATCTGGTTTCCAATTCAACTGTTCAGCTGAAAGAGTTATCTCCAAAATTACCAATTGTCAATTATTTGCCAAATCTCAGCCTTTTCGTAATACCCATCCATCTAGACCTTTTGCAGCTACTGGATGCTATTGATTATGCTTTCCTTCTGGATATTCTCATATCCAGGTTTTTGTGGCATTGAACTTTTTTTGAATTTCCTTCTAACAATTTGACTATTTCTTCTTAATTGGCTTTGCAAGATATCCAATCACTACGTAGCCACTAAGTGTGGATATACTCCAAGGCTCAGTCTTGGGTCTTCTTTTTTATTTCTCATTTGATTGCATTTCTATATTCAACCATTCTCCCTCACCACCACCACCACCCCATCCCATACCACAAATTGCTTACTGAAAATTTCCAGCGAGTATCCTGGAAATATTTCAACCTCATCACATGCAAAATGAACTTATTATGTTCCTGGAAAAACCAGAATATCCAGAAGAAGTTCTTTTAACTTCTCCTTTAATGTTGAGGGAACCATCATTCTACTGGTGACCCAGGTTTATCAACTCAGTATTATTCTCTCCTCCTTAATTTCATATCAGTCAAGTAATAAATATTTATTAAATGCCTAATGTAAGAGAGACAATGTACCAAGTTCTGGGGATACAAAAAGAGTCAAGAAACAGTCCCTGACCTCAAAGAACTTACAATCCAATGGAGGAGAGAATAAGTAAACAAAAATGTTCAAAAAAGCTATATTCAGGATAAATGGGGTACTATTAAAGGAGAAAAGTCACTAGAATTGAAAAGTTAGGAAAAAATTCCTACAGAAGATGAGAGTTTTAATTGGGATTTAAACAAAGTCAGTAAGTTGACGTAAGCAGGGAGAGCATTCCAGGCATGGGAGAAAAAGAAAGAAAATGTCTAGAGGTGAAAGTTTTTCTTTGTGGGGCACCCAGGAGGCTAATGTCATTAGATCAAAGAACATGTAGTAGGAAATAAGGGTTAAGAAGTCTGGAATGGCTACTTTAGGAAGGCTCTTAATGCCAAATAAAGCATTCTTTATTTTATATTGGGGATGATAGAGAGCCAAAGGGATTTACTGAGTGGGAGTGGGAGAATGATTTGGTCAGACCTGTTTAGAAAAAATTATTATGATGTTCTGAAAGAAGGAGCAATTTGAGGGAGGAGAGCCTTAAGCTATTATGCAATAGGGCTAAGGTGGTGAGGACCTGGACCAGAGCAAAGGAAGTATCAGAGGAGATAAAGGGGCATATGAGAGAAATGTTACAAAGGTGAAATCAACAAGCATGGGATGAGAGATAAGACAATAAAGAATGATGCCTAGGTTATGAGCCTGTTAGGATGTTGTTGCCCTCCAAAATAGTAATTGCAGAAGATGGAGGTTAGAAGAAAAGACCATGAGTTCTATTTTTAAATTGTCCTAGTGGACAGCCAATTTGAGCTTCATGAGAGGCAGCTGGTGATGTGTGATTGAAGGTCGAGAGAAAGATTAGAGCAGGATAGAGCAGGTTAATATGAGAATAGTCAATAATAATTAAATCTATGGGAGCTGATGAGATCACCAAATGTAGTAGTAGTAAAGAGGGAGAAAAGAGCCCAAGATAGAGCCACGTGGGAAACTACGGTTAGAGGGAATGATATGAAGGATCCAACAAAGGAGATTAAGGAATATTCTATATCAGTTGTCAAATCCAGGTATTTCTACCTCCACAATTATTTATCTGATCTCTTCTCTCTGTTCACACAGCTATCACATCCATTATTTCTCACTTAAACCACGGATTAAGCTCAGATTGTGGAAAAATTTAAATGCTGTTAAGAATTCTAAAGAATATTTCCCTAATCAAAACTACATTGTGATCTGTTAAAACACCTTATTTTCTAATTTTGTACCCAATAGATTCAAAGCAGCAGTTCAGAAGGCAAGAATCAAAATAACAGAAAAGTTATGCCAAGTGTGATGAGCAGAAGAAAAAAGAAAAATCAGGATTTTAAACTTATAAATTGTAATAAGGTTCATTTGGTAAAGTTTTATAGAAAGGTATAAATTGGTTAAGCAATGGGAAATAATGATACAAATAACAAGAAATACCTGCAGATTTATGACCAGGGAAATAATTTTTAAAAGCCAAATATGTTTTTAGTGATGGCAGCATAATATAAAGTATGCTGGATTTGTTTTTGGAGGATCCAGATTCATATCTTGGCTCTGTTTTACTAGCTATGTAATCTTGGTTAAGGTTCTTTACCTTTCTGGGACTGCCTTTTCCATATGACAAATGAGGAGATGGACTAGATGATTACTAACTTTCCTTTCAGCTCTCCATCTATGATCCTGAACCTATTATTTCAAAGTATGACACTAAACAAATCAAACAAAAATATAAATGAATAAGATATCTTATAAGCTTATTTTACAAGCTCATTAAGGAACATCATATATATGTCTTTGACAATTTCTGTGATCTCATCTAGTGGATGTATTAAAACTTCCAAATGTCTTAAGAAAATACTAGAAAAATGAAATTTATTTTTTTCTGCAGCTGAGAAAACCCCAACTACTAAACTCACTTTCTACTCTCTTTAACACCTATGATAAGAAATAAATACATGCATAGAACACTGAAATACAATAGATACTGTAACAAATGATCATAATAAAACCATTAACTAGGTAGCTGCAAGCCTTGATGATTTTGTTCAAGTGTTTACAAAATCTTCTTTTGAGGACATAAGGAAAATAAATGTATGTGGATGGATAATAAACTGAAGGATATTGTAGCTAAAAATTTAAGGGCATTCTGCCAACCAGTACTGTTTTAATAATCAACTAACCATACAGTCTCATCACACCTGTCATATAACAAATGCCCATTAAGAAAAAGGAAAAAAAGAAAAAACACTGTGGGTTTAATTGCTGTTTTTTACAGCAGTACTGATTTGTGGACACTGAGAGAATACAATATGGGCAAAATGGAATTCAAGATTGGTTTTGGCCAATGGGTAAAACAAACATAATATTGCATATTCATGTAATATTAATTGTGACTTCCTCTATCCACCAACTTTTCTTGGTTGTTTGTGTAGTTGATGGATATCTTCATTGGGTGGTCAGATGAAAGTGAAAGAAGAGAAATATTAAAATGTCATTTGTAAAAAACCCCAAGTGCATTTAATATCTTCTTGCTTGTATGCAAGAATATTAATATACTACAAATTGTAGTTTAGATCTATGCTAAAAACAAAACAAAATACCAGTTCCATCTCAAATGGTTATGAGTAGACTTGCTGCTAAGTTATACAAAAGAGATTTTACAAAATCCTTTCGTGTTACCTGAATGCTTTTTTCTTTTTTTTTTTTACATGTTGTTGGAAAAAAACAAAAAACCTTGACTATACAGAAAACTGGCACAAAATATAAGTGATTTGAAAGGCTGTGGAATGGATTACTGACCTAGTACCATAGTACCAACTTAACTTTACAGTCAAGCTGTTCCTGCATGGCCTTTGGACTCAGTGCTCTGTTCAATAAAATACTGCAAAATACTTGCTGCCTTTCATTCATTCATTCATTCATTCATTCATTCATTCTTCTTCTTCTTCTTTTTTTTTTTTTTTGCTGAGGCAATTGAAGTTAAGTGATTTGCCTATAGTCACACAGGAAGTGCCAAGTGTCTGAGGCCAAATTTGAACTCAGGTTCTCCAGATTTCAGGGCTGGTCCTCTATCCACTGCACCACCCATTGCCTTTCATTCTATGTGATTCATACCTATATGAAGCCCACAGAACTTCTGGTTCAAACTAGTACTGGATTTTTTTCTTCATTAGGGTATCATTTTCAAATGTGAAGTGGGTATGATCTTCCCAATTAAAGTGATATGATATTTGTATAAGGAGCAGGCGGTGTTACAAGCAATACAAATGAGGGATGGATTTGGGAAGATACTAAAAATAGGCCCTACTAAAGGAATAAAAATATTTGCCTTTCCATATGACAATTAACAGTAAATATTCACATTAGAGAAATTTAGGCTCTATGTTGACTCTAGATAGATCTGAAGTAGATAGGGCAAAAGTAAAAGGGGAAACAAGGTTACATTTGTAAAAGGAATAAACTGTATATGGATACTATTTATAGAAATAGAGAGGCTTTCAGAAAGGTCATTAATATATGATTTGATTTGAAAAAATTAAGAAAAAGTTGCTAACCAGATACTTTGACAAAGCAAATAAGAATCCAATTAAACTTAATCATTTGAAACTTTAGGAAGTAATGTATCATACCAGAAACAGTGATATAAAGTATATCTTGCACATACATATTCACATATATATATATATGAAAGTAGCAAGGAATAACACCAAAATGTTAAATTGTGATTTTAATACCATCTGTGAAAAATTTTTCGCAGATTTTACAAATTTGGTATTTCATACCTGAAACACTCAGTAAATCTTTCATGGGCTGACTCTGCTAGGAAAGGAATATGGCCTTATTGAAAGCAATAATAACTAAATTATTATTAATAATAGCAATTTACATTTTTATAATGCCTTACACATTACAATTCGATTTTTATAGTCAATTTTATTTTGTTATAAAATTATATGAAATTGTTAATATAGCTGTTATTACCATTGCTCTACAAAAGAAAAAACTGAAGCACAGGAGGAATGAGTTGTTTATGGTTCCACAGCTAGGAAGAGGTAGCAAAAGGACTGAAACATGGTTCTCTGACTCTAAATTCTGTGCTCTTTCCACTGTTACCATGATAAGCTATATAATTCATATTGTTGTTACTTCCTTCCTTACAAAATAATTTGATAGTATTTGATCTTTAGCATTACTATAGCACAGGTTACTAGCAGAGACTGTGAGCTAATGTTCAGATATAATCTACGCAAATATATTTTAAAGCTGCTGTGAAAAACTAATAAATATCCAAAAATCATAAATAAGTAAGTAGATTATAGATTAAAATTTTTTACTTTCAACATGTAAGGGATTTCAGAATCCATTCAGTTTAACTCATACTTAAGAAACTCCTCTATAAGATCAATCAACAAGCATTTAATAAGTATCTACAATGTGCTAAGTTCTGGTGATAGTGACAAAAATCAGTCCCTTTTCTGAAATAGTTTGTTTTATGTTCTATCAATACCCAGCCAAGTAGTTGTTCAGCCTTTGCTTGAAGATTTCCACTGAGGGGACATATTACCTTTTGAGAAAGCTCAGTTTACTTTGAGAAATATCTAATTCATATGATTTTTCCCCCTATACCTGACTCTTTGCAGCCTCCACCCACCATTTCTAGTTTTGCCCTCCAGAGTCAAGCAGTATAAAACTAATCATTCTTCCTATACTTATCAAGTCTTCCCTAAGCCATCTCTTTTTTTAAGGTACAATATCTCCAGTTCCTTCAATCCATTTTTAATATAATATGACATTCCCCTATCCTAGTTTCTTTTCTTTAAATGCTCTTCAACTTGGCATGTCCATCTCAGAAATATCCAGAACTGTTTTACTAGGGCAGGGGTGGAAAACCCTTTTTCTGCCAAAGGTCATTTGCATATCTATAACACCAACAAATCCGAAGAACTCAAGCAGTGAGAGGTTGTTGGTGTCTTGCTTTGGCAGGGCCAGAGCAAATGATTTTGCAGGCTTTATACAGGACCTTCTCTACCCCTGGACTAGGGAAACATTGTACTGGACGCCATATTCATTTCTCATAAAGCTGCTTTCCTGGACTTCTTATTCTGCAGAAAGTCATCACTCTGTAAGAAGAAATCAACTCTCCACTTCTCTTCAGTACACCCTACCCCTGGAGCCAATCCTTCATTCTTATGGAACAGAGTAGAGGTGGAAATAAAGGCACCTTTATTGATACTCCATCATATAAGGAAGGCTTTCTAGGAATTCACCCCATCATTTCCAATTCAGCTATGTTCTCAGACTTCATGATCTTCAGAAACATATTCTGCAAGATGAAATCAATTCTGAAACGTTCACCTTTATCATGCTCCTTTACCTTCTCTATACTTTGCCAACTTACTCCTTCTAATAATGGTCATAAGGGAAAAGGAATGTAGGAAAAATAGCAAAAAAAAAAAAAAAAAAGAATAGACTGAAAAAAAATCAGAAGATATTGTTTAACTTCTAATTTCAGAACTAATGACTCACCTAGAATCTGTCCTTGAAGAGTAGTCAGAAAACAGACTTTGGGAATTGTTCCCCTAAGACAGAATTCTAGGTTATGCAATTTCAAGGGCTACAAACTTAAAGAGCATTTTACAAATGTTAACCCAGGTATTAACTATATTCACACACTTAATAAGGTAGAAATTTACATCTTTAACACACAGATTTGTTGCTAAGCAACAAAATATAGCATTTAGTTCTTCACTTTACCTAGTGCATTGGTTGGTGTAAGAAAACAAGAACTTTCAAAATTTCAATCTAACAAAATCTTTCAAGCCTTTAGGAAGTACTGTTTTGGGGATAAAACTTTTTTAAAAGTTATAGAATTTGAGAACTGGAAGAGACCTTTCTCAGCAGCCACCTAGTTAAATCTATATAAGAAAAGAAGCTCCATTGTGAAATAACCAATAAATGGTTATACAATCTCTGTCTGATGATGTCAAGGGAGGGAGACCTTAGTATCTTTCAAAACAGACCATTCCATTTTTGGACAGTTCCAATTATTAGAAGCTTTATCCTAATATCAAGTCTACATTTGCCTCTTTGCAACTTCCATTTACTGACCCTGTTTGTTTTTGTCTTCTGAAGTCAAGCAGAAAAAAATCTAATACCTTTTCTTCAACACAGCCTCTCAATTACTTAATTGTCATGTCTCTTCTAAGTCTTTTCTAGTCAATAATACAATTAGATGGATTGTATTGACTTGATTGGATAAGCTGAGCTCAAACGGTATTTGCTAATGATTCAATGTCATCTTGGCAAGAAATCTCAAGAAGTCTATATAGAAGTCTGTATAATTTTTACTGACATACTGGATAAAGTCATTTATGGCACACTCATTAAGTCTGAGTGACACATTGCAGGGAAGGATAGTCAACACATTATATGACAGTTAAAATCTTAGCAGGTTAGAGAATTAAGAAGGATTTTAGAAAACAAAATTTATGACTACTTATGAAGATGTTTCAATTTTCGTGTGTGTGTGTGTGTGTATTCATGTATGTTAAATTGATTAGTGAGTGATTTGTGCACTTTGGTTAGACTTTTTAGGCAAATAGCAGTTTTTCTTCTCACCGAAATTGTTTCCATTTGTGTCTAAAAAGTTTCATTCTTAGGGCAGGTAGGTGGCGCAGTGGATAGAGCACCAGCCCTGAAGTCAGGATGGACCTGGGTTCAAATCTGGCCTCAGACACTTAACATTCCCTAGCTGTGTGACCCTGGGCAAGTCACTTAACCTCAATTGCCTCAGCAAAAAGAAAAAAAAAAAAGTTTCATTCTTGAGCATCTTCTCTCTTTACTGAGTCTACCCTGTGGCACTTCTGTTCACTGGATCATACCTATCTTTCTTCTCAGTTCTTGAAATCTTCTTTCAAAAAACATCTAATAATAAGTGAAAAGAACCTGCAAGTACAAAAATATTTGTGGCAGCTCTTTTTGTGGTGACAAAGAACTGGAAATTGAGAGAATACCCATCAACTGAATAAGTTGTGATACATGAATGTAATGGAATACTATTGAGCTGTAAGAAATGATGAGCACATTGATTTTAGAAAAACCTGGAAAGACTTACATGAACTGATGCCAAGTGAAGTGAGCAAAACCAGGAGAACATTGTCCAGAACTACAGCAATATTGGATGACGATCAACTATGATTGATTTAGCTCCAAGACAATTCCAAAAGATTTATAACAACAACAAAAAACTATTCACATCTAGATTTAGAGTATGAATACATATTGAAACATACTATTTTCACTTTTAAAAAAATATTTATTTGTGACTTTTCCCTTTTGTTCTGTTTAACAGGATTATATATGTATAACCTCTAAGAGTAGTTAGCATCCTGCCTTAAGTGGCCTTAGTTATGCCACAGTATTGTCTTTGGTTCTGAATAAGTGACATATCTTGGGAATGGAGGGAATGGGAGGGAAGAAGAAAAAACTGCAATTCAAAATTTAAAAAAAAAAGAATGTTGAAAACTGTCTTTATGTGTAATTGGAAAAATTAAAATACTATTTACTGAATACAATAAATAAACAAGCAAAAAAAATCTAAGTTCATGTCAGATTATGCTGAGATTTTCTCTCCATTTTTATTACAAAACTCTAGAAGTTACTGGTGACTTCTCTCCAATGTGTTTATCAGTTCTACATTGATAACCAGTTTCTGAGAGTAAAAATCCAATATAAAACAGAATTTAGCTTTGTTGATTACTCTGACTTTTGAAGGATGAAATCATTATCACTAAAGTAAATCATGAAATTATAAACTGCTCTGCTTTTTAACAAACAAGGCAGTACAAACAGATGTCTGCAGTTAGTAATCAAAAATTATATATTTTGTTTACAGTGGATTACATTGCTTTTAAAAATCTTGTTTTGAAGAACTGTCAGCTTGTCTCTTTAAATTAACCTGAGTCAAATGAAAATAATCCATCAATAAACATCCACTGACTGACTAATGCTATATATATATATATATAAAATTACATTCATAATGTTGGGAAGTTTTAAAAATGATTTTAAGGGTCTTAAAAATTTCTCTTTCTCTTATAGCTGCAGGTATGGTATATTAAAACAGATAAAAGGAAATTGAGGAAGCATATGCATATTAACTTGACTACTGAAATAGATGGCCAACATCAAAATTTGAGAGTATATGATTTATTAGTATCACTACTTAGCAAATATATTAACTAAACGTAGGACTGATAGTGTGATAGTCATCAAAGAAAAATGAACTTCCTTTCAAGAGATTAGTCAAAAACCAACTACTGTCACATTCCATAGTGGAATAAGATTAATAAGCAGCTAGGATCCTATTTAGTGTCTCTGAGCCACAGGATCTAAGCAAGGTTTCACTAAATTTAATATCTTCATGTTAATAGCCATATTAATTCCCATTTTTAGGTGCATACTCCTATGGACAAAATGAAAATGAAAAAGGAAGTTGGAATATTGTAGATTTCTTTTTTTCCCCAATTGTATCTCTTTTGAGAATACATTTACCACTAAGATTGTGTTTACTATGGCAAAACAAAGAACTAAGTGTTAATATAGGGAAGTTGATCAATTGAGACAGCTGAGTTGCAGTCATTCAATTCAATTCTAATCAAAATTTACTAGTTAAGCACCTAACTGGCACAAAGTGTTGTATGTGAAGGTAAGGATAAAAAGATGAACTATAATAGTCTCAGACTAAAACTTACATTTAAGCAGGCAATAAGTGGTGTGCAAATAAAAACAACATGAGATGGATTGTCTAAGTGTCTTATCATCAGAGCACCTTATAAGAAATTAGGAGACAATGAAAATTTTTAGTTGGGGTGAGGGATGGAGAATCAGGGAAAAAATCATGGAAGAGGTGGCATCTGATCTGCAACTTATACAGAAAAAAAACAAACTGAACAAAAAGAGAAATGAAAGAAATAGGTTCCTACCATAGGGGGCAGTATATAAAAGCAAAGGAAATTGAGGATAATACAAATTAAGCTTAAAGAAAGGTAAGTAAGCCAATTTTGCTGGAAGATAGAGTATGTTAAGAGATGAATTATGAAATCAGTCTAGAAAAGTAGGCTAGAACAAGATGGAAGAGGGTCTTGGCTAAGGTTAAAGAAAACACACACACATACACACAATTTGTTTTGTTTGTTTAAAGGTACATTGGGAAAAAAAACAATAAAAGAATAGATGGGACTACTGTTCCAGGTAAATAAGAGTATGATAACAGATGACAAAGAAAACTATCTTAACGTTATTTTCCTTCTGATTTAAAAAAAAATAAATTCTACCAAGGAGAGTACTGCTGGATGAGAAAGGACAGAACAAAAATGGCTAAAAGGGAGTTAAAATCCAAGATAAGAAAGTAGCAAAAGAACACTTAACTTTCCTTGATAAATTCATGCTACCAAGCTCAGGTGAACTGAAATCCAAGGTACTTAAGAAATTAGCAGATGGGACTGACTGCCAAGTAATTAGATACTGAAGAATGAGTTTAGTATTACAGGAATGCAGAAAGGTAATGCTACTTTTCCCAACTCGCCACAGTTTTTTTTTTTGTTTTTTTTTTTAAGGAAACAGAATAAAAGTACATATTAGAAATCTGACTTCTGCAAAGTATTATTAAAGGGAAGGGTAGGGGCAGCTAGGTGGCGCAGTGGATGGAGCACCAGCCCTGAAGTCAGGAGGACCTGAGTTCAAATCTGGTCTCAGACACTTAACATTCCCTAGCTGTGTGACCCTGGGCAAGTCATTTAACCCCAACTGCCTTAAAAGGGGGAAAAAAAAGGGAAGGGTAGTAATATCTCAGAATAAAAGTGGTGATCACAAAGAGGTAACTGGGTTACATAAATTATGAATCATGAGCCAACTTTTCTGGTAGGGTTGGGAAACTGGTAGATCAGGGGAATGTTATAGATTAAACTCATCTAGATTTTAGCAAAGCAATCTGATCCAGTTTTCCATATTATTCTTGTGGATAAGATGGAGAGATAGGGAATACAAGAAAGTTAGAAGATTCACAACTAGTTGAATGGCAGGGTGTCCACAAAAAAGATAAAATGTCTATTTGGAGGGACGTCTTTAGTGGCATGACCAGGGGCATGTGCTTAACATTTTTATCACTGATTAGGGTAAAGACACAGATGGATTGCTTATAATTTTTGTAGATGACAAAAAATGGTGTCTAGCTAACATGCTGGAGACAAAATCTGGATCTAAAAAAAGAATGAAAGACTAGAATATTAGGACAAATATTAGGAACATATTTCTTTCATTTCTCTTTTTTGTTGAGTTTGTTTCCTTCTCTATAAGACTCTGCTTAAAAAAAAATAAAATTAAATAAAAAATTAAATTAAATTTTTAAAAAAGACTCTGCTTAGTTGCGACCTCTTCCATGAATTTTTCCCTGATTCTTCATCTCTCACCTCAACTAAAAGTTTTCATTCTGTCTTCTAATTTCTTGCAAGCTGTTCTGATGATGTGACCTTTAGACAACTAATGATTTACTAATGATCTCACAATTTATGTTCACTTAAAGGGTGGTCAAAAACAACAAATGTTGTAGGTGTTCTCTCTACTTCATAATACTATAAAGTATGAGTGAAAACTTAGATAAAGGAATGAAATTTTCATGAAGTGGGAAAACAGTAAGGACACTAGTCTCACTAGAGCAGGGGATTTTTTTTTATATTCTCTACCATAATAGTTTGCATATAAATAAATATTTGCTGAATTGAATTAAATTGTGTAGAAGATAAGAATGGGTAAATACAGTAGAACTATAACAAGTCTTAATGATGAATTAAGAAACTTATAATGGGAAATCAAGTTTTATAGGTTAAGTAAATCAATTAACTAATAAACATTTATTATGTGTCTATTATGCCCCACAGAAAGTACTGGATAAAAAAAAAATAAAAATAAATAAATGGTCCTTGACCTCAAGGAACTTACTAAGGAAGACATGTACATATATACAAAATATAAATAGAGACATGAGGTATTCTAGAACCTGTAGGAAATCAAGAAACTCTTTATGTAGAAGGTGGAGTATAAGTTGTATCTGAGAACCCAGTTGGTAAGGTTGCATAACTTCAATTCCATTCAACAATACATGAATAAGGATGGAAGAAGTGAATGGTAGGTATAATCAAAAGCTTGGATTCAGCAAGGCATTAACATCAAGAGAAAGGGAGTAAAGGACTTGAGAGTAGAGGATAGCATGGTATTAGACTATTTAACTAAGGTGTCCAAGTTGGGAAATGAAATAAATGAAGGTAGAGAAGGATTAATAACCTGGAAAAGTCCTGAGGACTAGAGGGACTAGGTCATAGTGAGCATGAAAAAATGGTTTAGAAAGAGTAAGGTATAGGGACTGTATGATGGAAAGGAAGTTATACTTCACTAAAAGAACTAGAGTTATTTGATTGTGGAAATGAAAAAAAGCTGTGAAAAATACCAACATGATGTGTGTGACCATTCCTATGTGTAGGTCAGATAGAACCAAGAAAATAAACAGTAAAAGTTGAGCAACTAGGAATTAAGGATACTTGTAGGAACATTAACATATATGCAGATGTTCCCTAATACAAGGGTAGGAATTTTGGTAGAGGGGAAGACTATAAATAATATACCGAACTTCTTGAGAAAATATGATAGGTAATAGTTACAAAGATCTTATAGAGTGATAAATGTGGGTAAAGGGAATCTCAAAAGTTAATATTGACTAATGGTGGAACTGATGAAATAGTGGTGACACTAATGATATCTGGAGATGGTTATCTAGAAGTGGTATGCTGGATGGATCAAAGGGGGTAAAGATTAAAGACAGTTAAAACCAATTATGAGGCTATTGTAATCTTCCACACCTGAGATACATATTTCTACACAAGTGTAACAGTATGTACAGAGAAAAGATCTAATATATCTGAGTGACATTGTGAAGAAATGAGTGATGCTCTTGAAGTGTAATACTTAAAGTGACCAAAAAATGCCAATTTAAACTATGGATACCTATTATTCATCACTAACTTTCAACTCATTCTATTAATAATGATTCTCAATGGGAATTAATCTCTGATTTTATAATACAAGTTAAACATGAAAGGTTTCCTCAACAGAAATAGTGGCACTTTAAATCTAATCTTGCTAATTAGAATCTATTTCATAAAGTAAGGGATATTGTACCATAAAAAGATGTATACACAATTTACATAAATAAATTAATTTACTAATACTGTTGAACAAATTTATGAAAGTCAGTTAACTTTTGATTGTTCCAGGGTTTTGTAACCTGGGGGTTGATTTAACATTCCATCTTACTGTGTTAATTTCTTCACCTGGATTATCCATTCCATTTTTCTTTCTTTATACTTTACCTTCTATAGACTCCCTTATAGTATGCTATGAAAAAGAAACTTCTCAATTCATGACATGAAATATTCTTATTTCATCAACCTTACTTGTCACCCTTCTACTATGAAGAAAAAAAAGTTCTATAAACTTTGACTTCTAGATATTAATAAGCCTTTTATCAGTTTTCTAGGATTCTAACTACAAAGAACAGTGAAGAATCTTTCCTTTAGACCATAAAGATGATGTGGGTCAATGACAACAACAAAAAATATATAGTTTCAATTTTCAACATAATTTTTCTAGTCATCCAAACAAAAGAAAGGTGTTGAAAGCTTCTAAAAGATACATTTTCCCACCTCTCTGTGTTTCTGGAGATGATTATAAAGTTCCTTGAGATAGGGTGGAGCTCCCAATAAATGACCATACAGTACAGTAAACTCATGGCATCACATGGCCCTGAGTTTAACTGATGTTCAAAACTGGGGATAGACAAGTGATTTGGGGCCAGGATTTCCCCTCACACTGGTCACCCAAGGTTGAGTTATCTACACTTTATTTTCATTACTCTTTTACATCAAAAATAATGTTTTTTGCATCTCATTAATGTAAAAGGCAGAAATAATTACCACTGCATATTTCTATACCATGCTACAGATGGCTTGGACAGTATAAAACAAGAAAGTGCGAACTATCAGTGTTAATAAGTTTTCAGAGCAGCTAAATTGCTTAGTGTAAACAGCACTAAGCCTAAATTTAGGAAGAAGTGATTTCAAATCTAGCCTCAGGTACTTACTAGCTGTGTGACCCTGGGCAAGTCATTTAACCTCTGTTTGACATAATCCCCAGGGAAGGAAATGGCAAACCACTTTAGCATCTTTGCCAAGAAAATTCAATGGACAGTACTGGCATGCTATGATCCATGGGGTCATGTAGAGTCTGGCATTATTGAATAAGTTTTCTTTCCTTCAACTAAATATTTATTTAACCTGTGTGTGTGTGTGTGTGTGTGTGTGTGTGTGTGTGTGTGTGTGTGTATTTATATGTATGATGTTAAAGAGGACAAAAATAATAGCTAGCATTTATATAGCACCTACTATGTACCAGGTATTATATTATATGCTTTACAAATATCTTCTCATTTGATTTTCACAACAATCCTGAGAAGTAGTTACTGTTATTACTCCCATTTTGCAGATGAGAAACCTGAGCCAAACAGAGATTAAATGATTTGCTAAGGCTACCTGTCTACAGACTGGGACTAGATTTGAACTCAGGTTCTGTGACTTCAGGCCTAGTGCTCTGTGCACTATGACACCACCTAGCTGCCTCAGGAAGAGAGAAAGGACAAGGGCCTGAACAAAATTACAGCATGGTGCCATAGCTAATTGAGGACTGGTCTTGAAATCATAAGACCTCTGTTGAAATCATACCATTGACACATAGTAGCTATGTGACCATGTACAAGATACCATGTCCCAGGCAACTGTAAGACTAAGCTATAAGCAGTTATCAATATCAATGAGGACAATTTAAAAAAAATTAAATGAATAAGTCTTTAGGAGAAGCTGTTTAGGGAAGAAGGGCACATATTTCTTAGATTCCTTTGTCTTTCCCAATCATTTCTACAAAAGCCACATTTGAAACAAGATGCAGTTTTATGTCTAGGGATTATCATTGAAAAAAACCTATTAGTCTCTTAATGACTTTTTAATTGGGATAGATGGATAGAGATCGCCACAAATTGTGTATAAGTAGTGGTGAGCCTATGAATTTTTTAGATTCCCAACTTTTCTAGCACCATATATATCCCTGGCCACTGATGCATGATTTCACAGTGAAATCAAGCTAATTATATTCATAACTGAAAATAAAAGGCATGGGCACACAATATACAAGCATTTCTTCCTTTGTGGAAAAGAGCGGATGGATTATGTCATCAATAATGGAGAGCATGGACCAAAGGTAGTTCAGCATGATGGGGCGCTGTGAGAAACATCTGATGTTATAAGAACAATGTAGTTTAGTGGAGGGTAGCAGGATTGATCCAAGCCTATGAAGTAGAAAGTAGTGAGGACGGAAAGTGATGAGACAATTAACTATAGCCTTGAATGACAAACATACCTGAGCAAACTTGTGGATCTGTTCCACCACTGCAGCAAAAAGAGCATGGACACTTTCATCAATCAGACTCTGCATATAATGCACTGCTTCTTCATCAGACAAGTCTAAACGAAATTTATCTTGCACCTAGAAAAGAGTTTGGTGGCAACTTATATGATGAAAAACACAGATTTCTCTAACAAAAGAAAAGATACTTTATAAAATATAGCAAATTATTTCCACCAAAGAGTAATGACCCATAACTCACAAGGTACAATTTTGAATGCACTGTAAGAGTATTCCTTTGAATAGACATTATATGATAATGTTTTATATATATATGTATACATATATATGTATACACACATATATAAACACACACATACATATTCTTTCTATAATACTGTAAATAATTAAAAAGTTTTATGCTTAGGATAAAATATTTACATAAAAAAGTTAATAAAAATAAAATTCTTTTAGGTGCTTCTAACTTAAAAGTAAAGCAGATTAAATCAGTTCTTTGCAATACATATTTAAGGGCTTATAAAATTTGTACTGTTTTTTTTTTAAAAAAACAGAACCACCATGTAAGAAGAATTGTAAGTTGTTGATTATATTTGCTCACATTTCTCTTCCTTTTCTGATTTTTTATTCTGAAACTGTACAAGAGTAGGAAATTATACAAGTGTCTGGTTCTTGGTCAAGAACCTTCAGAAGCTATGCACAAATACATTTACAGCAGCAGTTTTTGTTATTGCAAAGAATTTGAAATAAAATAGGTTCTAATCAACTAGGGATAGTAATTGAACAAATAGGAAATTTGGCAAAGGAATGAATACTCAGAATAAAAAGTTAGGAAAAGAGGATGACATCAAGGACTTGGATGACTGGGATGGTGATAGTGCTCTTGACAAAATAGGAAAATTTATAAGGGGAAGGGCTTAGGGAGAAAAAAAAATAAGTTCTGCTTTGCACATGTTTAAGATGGCAACAGAATATTCAGTTTAAGATGCCTAAAAGGAGATAGTGATTGTGATTTTTAGCTCAGGAGAAACCAGGGCTACACATAGAAATCTGTGAACCATCTGCCTAGACAAACTGATTCTACAGATTTTAATCTCATTAAGTGAAATGGCGTAGAAGGAGATTATGAAAACATGACTGAAGAACCAGCAAAGGGGCCTAAGGAGTGGTTAGTAAAACAAGTACAGAAAGTAATGTTGTGAAAACCAAGATGAAAACTCTAATACAGGATGATTAATAGGTAGAATACTGTACAGAGGTCAAGGAACATAAGGGGAAATGGCAAAATATAATGGTACATGTCTTTATGCAATCTCTGAAAATGGCAAGTTGGTTTGTGCTTAGGAGTTCTGAGGTTCAATAAGTTAAGTGTGTTGGATTTCTGCATTATTTTTGGTACTAATATTGTGAGCTCCTGGAAAAAGGAGATGAACCAGTAGCCAGATTGGAAAAATGGAGTAACTAAAATTTCTTTGATAAACTGCAATGATACCAGGATCATAAGTAGCTGCCATAC
>JAJPUD010001093.1:180559-197128 GCA_023553655.1 Myrmecobius fasciatus
GAAGGAAGGAAGGAAGGAAGAGGGAAAAAGAGAGGGAGGAAAAGGCACTGGATTTGGCAATTAAGTGATCATCTGAAACTTTGGAGAAGGCAGTTTTATTTGACTGATGAGGTTGAAAGAATTTAGAAGACAGTGAGAAGAAAGGAAGAGGAGGCATTATTAGTATATGTCTTTTTTAAGTAATTGAATAGAACAAAGAAGTGATCATAGCATATGATGATTTATATTCAATCTCCATAGTTCTTTTTCTAAATGCAGATGGCATTTTCTGTCCAAAGTCTATTGGGATTGCTTTGGATCACCAAACCACTGAGAAGAACCGAGTCTTTCATAGTTGATCATCACACATTCTTTCTATTATTGTGTACAATATATTCCTGGTGGGTGGCTAGGTGGCGCAGTGGATAGAGCACCAGTCCTGAAGTCAGGAGGACCTGAGTTCAAATCTGGTCTCAGACACTTAACATTCCCTAGTTGTGTGACCCTGGGCAAGTCACTTAACCCCAACTGCCTCAGCAAAAAGCAAAAAAAAAAAAAAACACCCCAATATATTCCTGGTTCTGCCTATTTCACTCAGCATCAGTTCATGTAAGTCTTTCTAGGCCTTTCTAAAATCAGCTCGTTCATTTTTTATAGAACAATAATGTTCCATTACCTTTATATACCACAACTTATTCAGCCATTCCCCAAATGATGGGCATCTACTCACTTTCCAATTCTTTGCTACCACAAAAAGAGCTGCTACAAACATTTTTGCATATGAGTCTTTTTCCCTTTTTTGTGATTTCAGTTATGATTTGACCCAGTAATGGGCACTGTTGGGTCAAAGGATATACACTGTTTGATAGTCCTTTGGACATAGTTCCTGATTGCTTTGCAGAATAGCTGAATCACTTCACACCTTCAATTTCTTCCTGATTCCTTCCTTCCTGCTTACAAACATTCCCAGGTCTCCCCCATTCTTAAGAAACCCTCATTTGATCTAACCACGCCCTCTAGCTATCACCCTATAATGTAGGTATGAGATGATGAGGGCTTGTTGTACACTAGTGGCAGTGTCTGAGGAGAGAAAACATGTCAGAAAGATAAAATCAACAGGCTTTGACAAAGAGTTGGATATGAGAAGGGAGTCTTTGGTGACTAGGAGGATGGTGATATCTTCAACAATAATATGCACGTGTTTGAGGAGAAAGAGTTCACTTTTGGACCTCCTGAGTTTAAAATGGCTACAAGGATGTCTGCGCTGGATATATATATCCTCAAGCAGCTGGAGAGGGAAGACTGAAGTTCAGTTAAAAACAACTAGATAAGTAGATCTGAGAATCATTAGCACAGAGGTAACTGAATCCATGGAAATTGATGAGATCGCCAATTGAAGTAGTACGAAGAAAGAAGAGGGAAAGGACCACTACAGAGTGCTATGGACACCCACACTGGCAAGTGGAACCTGTTTGAAGATCCAGCAAAGGAAACTGAAATAAAACCAGTATAGAATACTATCATGAAAACTTAGAGAAAAAAGAGTATCAAGAAGGGAGTGAGCCATGTGTCAAAGGCTACAGAGAAACCAAGAAGGATGAAGACTGAGAAAAAGCTATTAAATCTGTCTGAGAAGTCAGGAAAGGACAGGATCAAGAGGTGAGCAAGAGGTTGTCAATTAGGGAGAAACAATGTTTGTTTGTTTCCAGATGAAATTAGATAACACAAATCTGTATAAATTCATCATGATTTCTCTGTTTTATAGCACATGAATAGAGGCAAAAGAGGAAAACTGAGTGATTTTGCTAAGACAATCAGCAAAAGAAGAGATGAGGGGATAGAGGATGGACAATAGTGAAGATTCGAGTTAGGTGGCCAAGGAGTAGGGATAGGGAGAAGAGAAAGGAAATCAAGATGAATATGAAGAATAGGATTAGGTCATAAGGCACAAGAAAAGTAGAATGATAAAAGATTACGATAAATAAAAGAAATTCTGGAATATATAAACAAAGAAGTGATATTACTTCTAGGTGATATTAAGGTCAAAGATGCATCCCAGGGTCTGAGGTAGCTTTGGCTGAAGGTCTGATGGGGACCAGACAGAAAGAGGGTGGCACTCCATGTAGCAAAAGTCCCCTATCACCCCTCAATCTCACCATCTTCTCAAGTCTACTCCTGGCTCACAGTTGCTCAAGTTCAAGGATACAAATAATTAATTCTTCATATTTCATCATATTCCATTATACTACTGCTATCATTAAGAAATGTTTTGCTAGGATTTCTTTTGGGACAAAATATTAAAACAATTCTCTCTCTTTGTCTCTGGAGAACTAAAGATGTAAAGAAAATGCTGAAGTGTGAATTTTAAGTTTACGACTATCATTTGCTCTTGATTTCTTATTAAATGAATGACAATTGAATTAATATTAAAATAACAATGCTAGGATATGATTAAATGGGTAAAAATGGCTATGTGGAAAAGAATAAAAAGCAAAAAAAATCCTAGCACTTCCTAAGACTGTTTTGTTTATACCATTTTGGCCAGTGTGGGAAACTTCTCCCACTTGTTGACTGTTTTATTCTTTATCTGTCCTACAGCTATGTTATTTTGAATCTAGTAAAGGATGGGGAAGGTAATGTGATATGGAATTCAAATTCCAGTTGTGATATATCTCATTTCATATCCGTATCAGCAACAACACAAGCTTATAGGCCTTGCCCAACAGTTAAAGTATTTCATATGCCAATGATCCCCTTCTAGCTATTACTAGGCTTGCAATGCCTTGAATCTTGTGGTAACTCCTAAAAGATTACAAAAAAATTATAAAGTGATTGTGATCTATTAGTATAGCAAGTATCTATTGCCAAAATCGCAGATACTTTAAACATTTAAGTTATTCTGACTGGCAAAATTGGCTGGTAAATTAAACTCATTATTTCCTGGGTAGATAAATTACCTACTCTGTTTTGCTTCAATTTCTTATATATAAAAGTTTAATGATGATGTAAGAAATTCAACAGCTGTTTCAACTGCTGTAAGAAAAAAAAATACCAAATATGCAAAGGATTTCTCTCAAGAGAATGTAATGAACAAAAATTTGAAACACTATAATAACAATGGTTCTGAATATTTGTCATTTAATTTGAATGATACTAGAAGGCATATAATTAATGATAAACACAATTGGTGACAGCTCCACTTTGAGACATTCAAATCTTACTTAGGATGCCAAATTTATACATAATAGCTCTTTTAGATTGAAAGGAAAGAACATTTTGTTGATGAGTTCTATACTTCCTGCTTGAAGGTATTTTCACTAAAAACATGCCCTAGATAGCACAACATTTCACACTAGAAGAATGTACTGTATCAGTGGGCATTCTTGTAGCTAAACTTAGGTAATGATATATACATAATTTTATATATATATATATATGCATATATATATATATATATACACAAACACACATATATATACAT
This sequence comes from Myrmecobius fasciatus, assembly GCA_023553655.1. Taxonomy (NCBI): domain Eukaryota; kingdom Metazoa; phylum Chordata; class Mammalia; order Dasyuromorphia; family Myrmecobiidae; genus Myrmecobius; species Myrmecobius fasciatus. The sequence continues at coordinate 184,020 of JAJPUD010001093.1, forward strand.
ATATATTTATATCAATGAACCATTGATTCCTAGTTGTCTAATTTAAAGGTCATATTTATAATGAAAGACAGATGTTAACTATTTTTTGGTTTAAATTCCAAACGAAAATAGATCTTTCCAGAAGCAGCTAGATGGCAAGGTGGAAGGTGCGCTGGCCCTGAAGTCAAGAGAACCTGAGTTCAAACCCGACCTCAGACAATTAATACTTACTAGCTGTGACCCTGGGCAAGTCACTTAACCCCAACTGCCTCACCAAAAACAAAACAAAACAGAAAAGGAAAGTCTGTTTTCTTTCTTTCTTTTCTTTTTTTAATCAAATCTTCCAAATGTTCCTGTTGAATCTAAAGGACCAATCTTCTTTGCATCTAGTTTTGAATTTGACCACTTATTTGAAATTCTAACTCTTTAATTCAGTTTCAACTACATTGGAAAGAAATGACAATTATTGAAGTTATTAAGAAAAATGGAGTATATTCTTTTTTTAAAAAATGCTTTTTAATTCTATAATCTTTTAAATTATATTCAACTGAATCTCAACTGAACTTTTCACCCAAACAACTAATTCTCAATTACTGGTATTAACAGGTTTTAGAACATCTCTCTCTTTCTCTCTCTTTATATATATGTGTACACACACATATCTCCATGCACATACACATGTATAATACAAATACATATTAAATATATCTGTATATGCACACACATATATGCATGTGTATGTATTTACATATCCATGTGTTATTTATATAAGTAAGGTAACTTGGTATAGAGGATAGAAATCCAGCCTTTAAAACAGAAAAGTATGGGTTAAAGTCCTATTACTAGTTATATGCCTTCCAGTATCTTAGGAAACTCCCTACAATTATTATTTGCAGAGTAATTGTTGATCTATGTTTGTAGATAGAGTTTCCTATCTGGAAGCCCCTACATTGACTAATCCACCATACTTCTTGACTGTATGTTATTATCTATCAGAAGATATGAGTTGTAATAGTAACACATATGGCTAATCACAAAATGAATGACTATATGCCATGGAGATTAGAAATTTCTGACATTTCTAGCAAATGTTTGCAGTGATAATAATCATATTAGGCAATATACCTCACCGTGACTCCTGCCTGTTATTCTCTAAGGGTTGCCTACTTTGCCCAATCTTATTCTTAACTCTGATTCTCCAAAAAAAAAAATGGTTATTGAAAATGCAGCATAATCTTTGTATAATCTCCACTCCTATTGTTGAAGAGTCTTAGTAAATTGCAAAATTACAACCACACACCCCCACCCCCCAACACAAAGGTAGAAGGAGAAGAAAAGGAAGAAGCAGGGAAAGACCAGGAAAAAAAAACCCAGAAAATGAATAATCACCAATTGCTCTGGGTAAATGTACACACACACACACACACACACACACACACACACACACACACACCCCTCAGCAACATTAAGGGTGCTTTGAAGTGTGATGCTGTTTAAAACAGCTACAGCAAGGCATAACATTAAATGCAAATAACATAATTTCAAAGTTAAATATGAATTTTAATTTAGTGATCTAAAATTTTGGATTAAACACAACCTCAGACATGATTTTCTCATTTCTGGAGATACAACAATTACATTGCTATTATAGATTAGATCTTTCTTATTGTTTAAGACATTTATGGGGCTACCAATCCACAAGGATCCAGTGTGCTAAGAGAGAATATAATGAATTATTATTGCATAAGTGTTATTTTTGGTTCATTTGATATCAATACTAATTCATATTTACTTGGGATTGGAAAGTTTACAAGATGCTGCAAGAAAACTATTATTACTGTACTGGTTGTCTTAGAGAATATAGAATCTAGATCAGAGAAAGGTATATTAAGGAGATTGATATTATCTCCCTTCCAAACTGCTATACATTTAATAAATAAGCATAAATCTCAAATGCAACATTTGTCAATAACCTGACATTTCTGAATTATAGTCAATCCTCAACTTTTGCAAGGGTAAATTTCCTAGAAAATGGCACAAAATCAAAAGTGCAAATATTGATATTGATATATATATATATATATATATATATATATATATATATATATATACTGAAACGATGGAAAATGAGGCATTAGTTCCAATGACAGCTAAAATGATACATTTTTGCTAGAGATATCTGAAAATACACTTTTATCTATACAATTTTTAATAATTCTGATAAGTGCTTTTGCTAACAATGTAATTAAGAAATAAACCATAAAGTGCAGTACACAAATAAAACTTAACAGGCAAAACATTTTTTCTCATTACTAATCCTTTAGAATTCTGTGACCTCTAGTACTAACATCTCAATTAAAAAAGAAACACTAATTTCAGGCAAAATTCATTTTTTTTATAACACATGAAATCTACAGTATCATAAATACTATATAGTAAATAAAATTCAAAGAATTAAAATCTTAACTTCCAATAACTTAACTATGCCAGATGACAGTGTGAGAGTATTATGTTGTATATATACTATATACTGCTATAAATCTCTCTACCTTGGCCATCCTATTAAAACAGTAAAGTTGCTTGAAAACTGTGAGTGGCACAATCGTGGGAGCTTGTTCTAACTTGTATTGCATATAACCATGACTGTGTACAGTTAGTTGTCAATGTAAAAATGAAAATGAGATTACCAATAAAATCATATAAATGCTTGAAGTTGTACAAGCAAAGATGTTGAGAACTGATTGTATCTCTAATTTTCTTAAATAAAAAGTTAGATCAGTAGAACAGGATAGACATACAATTTACAGCAACAAATAAATATAGTAACAATGTATTTGACAAGTGAAAAAAATAAAGTATTGGGCATGAGAATCATTATTTGGTGAGAAAACTTGGATACCATATCACTATTGGTTGGAACTGAGAACTAATTCAACTACTGTGTAAGGGAATCTCAAATTATTTCCAAAGAGTTATTATTTATAGCAGTTCTCTTTGTGATAGCAAAGAAATGGAAATTGCAAGGATACACATCAATTGGGAAGTGTTTGAACAAACTGTGGTATATGATCTTGATGGAATTCTATTGCACTATAAGAAATGATGAGCTCAGTGATTTTAGAAAAAACAAGAATAGACTTGCATGAATTAATGAAGAGCAAAATAGGTAGAACCAAGAAAACACTGTATAAACAGTAATATTGTTTTAAGAATAATTCTGAGTGAATAAGTCATTGTGATTATTACAACTACTCAAATTAACTACAAAGGACCTATGAGGAAGATGGTATCTACATTCAGAATAAGAACTAATAAACAGAAATATGTATAGAATGATTTTATACACACATATATATTGGTATCCAATGGTGGCTACTTTGGGGAATATAGTAAGGGAGGGAGAAAAAAGAAAAGTTACCTGAAAACTTTATTATATATTTAAAAGGAACTGCAAGTTACATATAATAGATTTGCAGTTTTGTGTGCATCTTTTCAAAAAAATTTCCTACTATGTTATGAAAATGTTTATTTTATTTCATAAATTTACAATATAAATAAATATTAAAACAATAATTCTCTTAGACAAATACATATTACTGCTTTTATATATTCTTCCTCATATTCTACTATACTGCTAAAAAGGAAAAAAAAAAAAAAAAAAAAAAAAAAAAGCTTGATTTGGTCATGCACATTCCAAAACTTTGATTCTCAAAGAGTTTGGGATAAATAATATTACCTTTTCCTATACTATATGCCATTTCATGGTTTTAAAGATGACAAGCTGCATGTCTAGATACACTATACAAATACAAAAACCAAATGGTATATTATGGTATTAACTTTTCTATTTTTCTTAATCATGAAGTTAATTTTCTCTTATTTTGAAGAATTTTAAGTTTAACATTATAGACCATGGAGTCTTCAAAATGATTTCATGCATCATTTCTATTCCCAGAGTTATATAAAAATGCATTTTTGAAAATAATTTACAACCCAAATTTATTGCAAACGATCTAGTTATACACAGTGCTGACAGAACTGGTGTATAACACACACAGACACACACAGACACACACACACACACACAGACACACACACACATATTCTTCCTAAAGACTAATAGCTCTGTATCCTTGATCCTATCCCTTAAACCTCCTTCAGGATTTTGCTTTCATTATGCCTTTTTTCTCCTGAATCCTCAGTATCTTTCTCTTTACTATTGCCTCCACATAATGCTCAGGTTTCCTAATCCTAAAAACTAAATAAATCAAAACACCTTCCATTTGACTTAACTTCCCTTTTTACATACCCATACCTACCCTTCTCATTCATTGCTAAACTTCTTGGGACAAGTTGTCCACACTTAATTATTCTATAGCCTCAGCATCCACTTTATTTAAACCTCTTAATATTCTATTAAAACTAATCTTTCAAAGGCACTGAATGTTAAATATCTTTTTAAAAAATCATTATTTTTCTTAATCTTCCTACAACTTTTAATGTAATTTCTTTATTGGCTAGTGTTTCCTCTTTTTACACAGTAAATATCCTACTTTTGCTACTTTCCCTCCTCCCTCTTATTGGAGCCTCAACCTCATGAAAACTTTTGATTGGTTGGTGGTCTTTTGATATCTTTTTTTCTTTGTCTACATTCTATACTTCCACAATCTCTACAATTTAATTATTACTATAGATATGACTCCCCAAATCTATTTGTCCATATTTGACTTTTCTTCTGAGTCCTAGATCCATATCTTTAATTGCCTATAGGACATAGCCACATAGATATCCTACCATCATCTTAAAACAGAAATATACATGATAGACCTTATTCTCTCTCCCCTTAGCTCTGGAGGGAAAAAGGAGGAAGGGGACCTTATCCAGCCCTTCCTCCCTTACTTAAATCCAATTCACTTGCACATCCTGGCATGCTCTCTGAGGTCAGGGCCCTCTTGAGAATGAACAACAACAACAATAACCACCTTCTGGTTTCACTATTTCAGTACATGGACTTATCATTCACCAAGGATCTATTGGTCTGCTTCTTCTCCCCTACTTCTATATACAATTATTTAAGTTCTGTTGATTCCGTTCTCACAACTACTATCTTAGTTAAGACCTTACCCTGAGAAGCACTATTCCTACAGCATCTTAATTGGTCTTTCTACTTCCACTCCCTCTGTCCCAATTTATCACACCAAACTGCCGAAAAACTTTTCTTATGACTAGAGATTGTCATGCCTTTGCTCAGTGTTCCCAGTGACCTTTAAATAAAGTGCAAGATGCTCTACAATATGGTATCAAATCACCTTCTCAGTTGTCTCTCATTTCCTTTTCTTGAACCAAAATGACCTACTCTGTCCTCAAAATACTCAGCATTCTGATTGCTTTCCATCTGTTCATCATACTTTCTATATTCCAGGAATGACCTTTCTTCTATTCACCTGCTGAATTTCTAAACATTATTTTAAAGTCTGACCCGAATTCTCTTTTCCAAGAAGTTTTCCTGATTTCCCATGACAGTTATTAACTCCTCCTAGTCTCATTTTACTCATCTGTAAAATGGGGATAAGTACCCATTATGCCTTCCTCATAGGATTGTTGTGAAACTCAAATAAGATAATACATGAATAGCATTTTGCACATCTAACATGTACCATATGGACTGTTATCCTTATTATCATTATTACTTCATTTTTATTTTTTAATGGGATTCAGATAGAAACTATCAAGGAAAAGTCACTCTCCTGACATTATTTTTTATAATTAATGTTCTACAGGCTATTTCACAAATATATATAAAATAGGGGCTATTTGTCAGTGAATAAAAGCATTAAGACATAAACTCATTTTCTGAAAGTTCACTGTAAGTTTCCTTATTCCAGTAATAGAGAGTAAAAAAGGAATGATATATATCTCACTCTGTTCCCCTAGGATTTTGATGTCCTCTGCTAGGTTTTTAAAGTTTTTCAATCTGGGCAACTTAAAAACTGAATATTTGCTATGATGATATCTATTAAAAATGCTACTTATGAGGTCTTGTCAATCAACACTGTATCTGAGTAACTATGAGCAATAGTTCTATGATAATGATTGGGTCCCAGTACAATTATGGGTTAAGTTCTTAAGGATATTTTGAGGTCTATTTTTCAAGAGGGGAGATTTGCAATAAGCAAGTCCATGGAAGATAGCAAGCCTCTGATATACAGCACCAGGTCTAATCTACAAAGTACTTGGTAGGTGATAAATTTTTACAGTTTGAATTCTTATGTTAAATAGTTCACTATTTCCTTGTATAATATATATTAATAAATAAATCTGGACTTCTAAAGAATAGCCCAGATGTAATTACTGAAAGTAATTACCTGCCACCACAAACCTCTCAAATTTCATAAGCAAATGCACATGATTTAGCCATTGATTCGAGTCCTCTTTGTATGTAAAATGTGCATGGAGTTAATGTGGATGTTGCCCATGGCTCAGAGAGGTCCTTTTTCATATTTAACAAATTCAATGGTATATACTTATCATTAGCCTGACTCCGTCCTGCTTTGAAAATATCTTAAATTTTTCTTCTTTTCTATAACTGCCACAGGTTGTTAATGGACCTGTTTCATTAATTTTGTATGGTATTATATTAAGATACTTTATAAAGTATTTCTATTAGATCTATTTTCAGGCTTTCAAATTATATAAGATTTCTATCATGTAGGTGTTTTTATGCTTCAATTTTAGGATGCATTAAGTCTCAAAAGATTTGAGCCATAGCCTTCTTAAAAGCTGTGTGCTGGGAGACTAAAGTATTCCTTAAATCCAATGGTTCAATATGATATCTGCTAAACAATTCAGTTTCGCTCTTTTCTTAGTATATATTAAGAATTTTATACTTGCTATGTCTAAATGACATTTTGTACCATTAAACAAAGATTACATGAGATGACAGAGGTATTATTGTTATTATTATAATGAGAAGAATCATGCAAATTTAATTAAACTTTAGGTCACAATTAGTGCTTAGTGAAATCCCTTGCATAGTGCTTTTAGTAAAATGATATTCTGTGACTATTGTTAAATATGCTACAGGAACTTTTTAAAAAAAATTCTGAATTGATCTTTTTAAATGAAAATTATTTTTGTAATATAATTTTGTTTAAGCATCAACAGACATTATCTGTTCAAAAATGTTTGAATTTTTTCTAGACTGGGATTTCTTAAAGCAGAAAAGTAGGGGATACTACAACCAAATTAAAAAATACATATATTTAGCGCCTGTTTTGAACCCACTATTGTTCTGTTTTCAAATTTCTAACATTCAAATGAAGGTGGTCTAGCTGTACCAGATCTAAAACTATATTATAAAGCAGCAGTCATCAAAACCATTTGGTACTGGCTAAGAATTAGAGTAGTTGATCAGTGGAATAGGTTAAGTTGACAGGACAAAATAGTCAATGACTATAGTAATGGACAAACCCAAAGACCCCAGCTTTTGGGATAAGAATTCACTATTTGACAAAAGCTGCTAGGAAAATTGGAAACTAGTATGGCAGAAAACTAGGTACTGATCCACACCTAACACCTTTTACTAAGATAAGCTCAAAATGGGTTCATGATCTAGACATAAAGAATATTATAAACAAATTAGAAGAACATAGGATAGTTTACCTCTCAGATCTGTGGAGGAGGAAGGAATTAATGACCAAAGAAGAACTAGGGATCATTATAAATCACAGAACAGATAATTTTGATTACATCAAGTTAAAGAGTTTTTGTACAAACAAGATTAGAAGGGAAGCAATAAACTGGGAAAACATTTTTACATTCAAAGGTTCTGATAAAGATCTCATTTCTAAAATATATAGAAGTAACTCAAATTTATAAGAATTCAAGCCATTCTCCAATTGATAAATGGTCAAAGCACATGAGAAGACAATTTTCAGATAAAGAAAGTGAAACTATTTCTAGTCATATGAAAAGGTGCTCCAAATCACTATTGATCAGAGAAATGCAAATTAAGACAACTCTGAGATAATACTATACACCTGTCAAATTGGCTAAGATGACAGGAAAAGATAATGACAAATGTTGGAGGGGATGTGGGAAAACAGGGACACTGATACATTGTTGGTGAAACTGTGAACAGATCCAACCATTCTGGAGAGCAATTTGGAACAATGCGTAGAAAGTTATCAAACTGTGCATACCCTTTGACCCAGCAGTGTTTCTACAGGGCCTATATCCCAAAGAGATCTTAAAGGAGGGAAAGGGACCCACATGTGCAAAAATGTTTGTGGCAGCCCTTTTTGTAGTGGCTAGAAACTGGAAACGAATGGATGCCCATCAATTGGAGAATGGCTGAATAAATTATGGTATATGAATGTCATGGAATGTTATGACCAACAAGATGATTTCAGAGAGGCCTGGAGAGACCTACATGAACTGATGCTGAATGAAATGAGCAGAACCAGGAGATCAATATACATGGCAACAAGACTATATGATGATCAATTCTGATGGACATGGCTCTCTTCAACAATGAGATGATTCAAACCAGTTCCTATTGTTTAGTGATGAAGAAAGCCATATACACCCAGAGAGAGGCCTGTGGGAACTGATTGTGGACCTCAATATAGCATTTTAACGCTTGCTGTTGATGTTTGCTTGCATTTTTTTTCCTTCTTAGGTTTTTTCTTTTTCTTTCTCTTTTTAGATCTGATTTTTCTTATGTTGTAAGATAACTATAGATATTTATGTATATATTGGATTTAGCATATATTTTAACATATTTACCATGTATTAGACTACCTGCCATCTAGGGAAGGAAAAATCTGGAACAGAAAGTTTTGAAAATTATTCATATGTTCTGTAAATAAAAAGCTTTAATTAAAAAATATATATATATATGTAATTTTAAAAAAAGCAAATTTCTATCATTTTTGTTTTTAGCTTTATAAACTTGAATTTACATGTTGTCCACATTACAGATCAATTAGTTCCCTTGTGTCTTACATTTATTTCAGTTATAACTAGTACATCCAAACTTCTGTAACAAAAAAAATGCTAAAATTACAACACACACACACACACACACACACACACACTCTAACATTACATAATTTTATTACCTCCAAATTAGAGAAACTAATCAATTACACAATCCTAAAGGCCTTTATTCTTTTTGAACAAAAGAAAAAAAATGGTGTTTTTCCCCCAAGGAGTAAACAATGAAGTTCTCCTAATTACACAAACTATGCATAATCTGTACTTACTTTTGTAGGAAGTAATAACATGAAAAAAAGCTGTTATTTCCCATTCATATATATCAACTAGCATATTTTATAGGTATCAGAGTGATAACTAGGCAATATGTAGAGGTTGAATGTAAAATTATATGCTGATAGCTGATCTGTTAGGGAGTAAAAACATTATTGGAAAGATGATGATGCTCAAGAGTAAAAAGCCCTGATGCTTCAGATCCTGCTTTTTTACCCAAATCTGGAGGATAACATTTTTCTTTTTAGAATTTTGTACTTCTGACAATTAGAAATAATTTCATCACAAGATGACTCTCCTGGGTACCATATTCAGGTAATAGGCATTATTTAATAAGTTGGAAAAGCAGCCTCACCTCACTTGGAATTTGATTTTCCTACAGACAATCTATAACTACCCAATCCATGTCTATTGGTAGGAAGCCTAAGGCTCATATTTTATTTGCCTCAGTCAGAACTAAATGTCTGCTGTCTTTTTTTTTATTTCTAGGAATTTACACTATTTCACTTTGAGGACAGAAAAAATTGCCTGAAATTTCTGATCTGCCTCAGAAGCAAGTAATTTTCTTGTTACTAAAACACTGTACAAAGCTAGACACTTAGAAAACATCTCTTTTATTTATAATGAATATTCAACCTCCTTTTGATAGCAGGACAATCTATAAATTTGCTCTCTCAGGTCTTACATACCCAATATATAAGGTATTCATTACAAACAAAACACTGAAATTCATTTCCAGAGCTAAATTCATTATCTTTCCTGAAAAGCAGCCATTTTAAAGTTTAAATACAATTTTTACCCTTTTGACTACAAAGCTCAAAAAAGCATTTGAAAACACTATAACATCTATTAATACAAAAGAAGTAAGATTTTCACTTGAAATAATTTAATGTTTTATATTTCTTAAGTAATAATTCCTTTTATTAAAACAATTAAGGTCCCTTTATTCAAAAGATTAGAGATCTCCACATTAACAAAAATTCTTTCCTTGTACACATTTCCTAAAGGCTTAATCACCAAAAAATACAATAACAACAACAATACAATTTTGATTCATCAAGTTAAAATGAAAAGATTTAATCTAACCATCATTTTCTTGCTAAGTTCACTTGATTATTATAGCAGAACTAGATATTTTTTCTCTTGCCTTGAATAAAGCCTAGAATCAAAAATACAGAACATTCTTAATAGAAACGAATGATTATGATTGAAGCTTTTAATTATTAAAAAAAATTAAACAAATGAAGTCTCTTCCCTGTAATATGATATGGCTACTAGTGAAACAAAAAAATACATTGCTAAGCTTTCCATGAATATGACATTATGGTCTGAATGGCTACTGACTTTACTGACACCAAACAGAATTTAATTTTACAGGTCAGTCCAAAATGGATCTTTAACTAATTTGGAGTTGCTTGAAATATATATAGATTTTTTTTTTGTTTAAATTTAAGAAATATTGATCCAGAAGCTGAAAACATCTATTTAATTCTTCCACAAAAAGTACAGTATTAAGTGACTCTGAACAAACCTGTCATGGTTGAAAGGCTCATTCCTTATAACTGAAATTTATTATAACTTATGTTCTACCTTAATATTCCTATATGAAGCCTTTGTAAGTATTTTTTTAAAATCAGAGGTAAATTTAAGTACACTGAATCTGTCTGTCTTTAAAACATTTACTATTTATTTTGTTACACACGGAAATGATTGAGATGTCTACAGTAATTCTTTGAAAACTAGTACTCCAACATTTCCTTACATTCCCTAGCTGTGTGACCCTGGGCAAGTCACTTAACCCCAACTGCCTCAGCAAAAAAAAAAAAAAAAAAAAAGAGAGACAAGAGTCCCCAGCAGTCCCGATCCATAGCTATGGATTCTGAACTCTCAATTAACATCAATAAAATATTATCTAATCTCCAATATGTGATACTGCCTCAGTTTCTCCCTGAGCATTACAATGTTTACCCATCCAGTGACCAGAGAAACATGAAGTATTAAAATACTGATGATAATACTGCGCTAAAGACTGAAATTCTGTTGGGAAAAGAATATTCTAACAAATGAGTTTATTCTGATTATATATCAAATATCACATATCTTAAATATGGATTACAACTTTATAAGGATTAGAGTATAAGAGGGAGAAAAATCAATATATAGAGAAAATGAGCAATATTTTTTAAAGAGCAAAGAATCTTGGCATACTTACAGGTAAACTCTGCAAATGTCTTAGACTGAAAATGATCTCTTAAAGCTATATAACACTCCATAGTTTACAGAGCACTTTTTCATACATTCTTATTTGAACTTCACAACAATTGAGGGAAAGAAAGTAGTACTAAAACTATTACTATTTCCATTTTATATATGAGGAAAGTGAAGTTCAGAAATGGTTTTTTAACAAGGTCATTTTAACCAATGGAATTTATATTATTCCAAGGAAGGACTTTCAAATAAATTTGGTCATGATGCTTCAAGTAATATGAATAATTTGCTTTTTATAAAAAATAATAACAAAACTGAGAATTTTGCTCAGGGAATAATTAATTAAATTTAAGCAGCCAACAAAGAAGGTCAAGGTCTCATCACTGTAGAAATCCAATGCAATATGGAGGCCAAAACAAAGCTCTACCAAATTAGCATGGGTTTTCTTGAGGCAATGTATACTTAATGTTAAAGAACTCATTTTGTGGGAGGGGAGAGGATTCTGGGAAGATGAAAGTAGGTAGGTACATTTCAAGCTTCCCAGATTTCCCCCATAAAAAGAACAAATTTGAGTTTTAGGGAGAACATGAACTGGTGAAAAATCAAGAGGAGGCAGAATAGGAGTCCTCTGAATACAACCCAAGAAGATCTGAAGAAAGACCCCAGGCTGGGGATTAACCTGTTTGAAGTGCAAACACCTCCAAGCTAGCTCCACAGAAACTCCAAAGGGGAGCTTGGGGCTAGCTGGGTTTGGCTGGAGCCTTGCCAGGAACCACAGAGACTTTCACTTTCCTGACTGTAGGTAGAGTTGGGGTTTGAGTCCCAAAAGACAGAAGGAACCTCAGCTTGATGTAATAGAACTCTTTGGTCCCATGATCTTTGTGGGGGGCCTGGGTCAGAAAACCCTGAATCTTCTGGTTGTCTCCCCATCCCCCACCCCTAATTCACACGGAGATTACTCTCTAGAGCATTACCCTCCACCTTGATTCATGGGGAGATTGCTCCCTAGCCCCAGGATACAGAAGACTAAATAAAATTGAACTGTTTTATAATTCCCAGCTTCTTTCCTAACCAGCATCCTAGCCCACTGAGAACTCTCAGTCACAATTAAACCCTCCCCCCGCTTTTTTGCCAACCTTAACTTGGAGACTTGGTTCGTGAAACCTGTAACACAGGTCTGGGGACTCCCAAACACTGTTTGGGTGTCTCATCCCTCAACAAATAGATTAGAAATGCTAGGCCCTGGGTGAAAGGGAACCAATACACCCATGAGTGCAGAGGCAGTGGAGCAGGAAGGAATGTTGCTGGCTGTGGGCACTTGCAGGAGGGGAGAACTTTTAATTTGGAGTTCCTGGTCAGAGGAGAGAGCTGAAGGGAAGCTTGAGGCACCAAATCCACACCCCATGATTAGAGGTGCTTACAGTAATATTTCTTATTTTAAAAAAAATAAACTGGCAAAGAAGAAAGAACCCCACCATAGAAACTTACTAAAGGAAAAGGGAAGACTAGGATTCCTCTTCAGAGGAGAATACCGAAGTAAAAAAAAGCTTCTACCCCAAAGAGTAATATGAAATGCTCCCTGCCCAGGGAGAATTTATAGAAGAACTCAAAAAAGAATTTAAAAATCAAATGAGAAACACTTTAGAAAAACT
>JAJPUD010001093.1:197228-308241 GCA_023553655.1 Myrmecobius fasciatus
GAGAGGCCAAAAAATAACAAAACCTAATAAAAAAAAGAGAAAATAGAACAGAATGTGAAACAAAAGAAAAACAACACATCTGGAGAACAGATCAAGAAGAGTAAATATAAGAATAATTGGACTGCTAGAAAGTTATGACCAAAAAGAGAACCTACACACAATAATGCAGGAAATAATCCAAGGAAATCATCCTAGAGATATAGAACATGAAAGGAAAATAGAAATAGAAAAAATTCACCAATCACCACATCAAAGAGCTCTTTTGTGGAAAACACATAGGAATATTATTGCCAAATTTTGAAACCACCAGAACAAAGAAAAAATTATGCAAGAAACAATAAAGAAACAATTCAAATATGCTGGGGCTACAATTAGAATTGTACAAGTTATATCAGCAGCTATAATAAAAGACCACAGGTCCTGGAACCATATCTACCAACAATCAAAAGAACTAGGCCTATGGCCAAAAATATCATATCCAGCAAAAATATAGATAAAATGGACATTCAAACAAACTTGCAGATTTCAGGATTTTCTATCAACCAAACCCGAACTTTTTTTGTTTGTTTGGGGGTTTTTTTGGTGAGGCAATTGGGGGTTAAGTGATTTGCCCAGATTCACACAGCTAGGAAATGTTAGATGTCTGAAACCAGTTTTGAACTTAGGTTGGTGCTCTATCCACTGAGGCATCTAGCTGCCTTACAAACCTGAACTTAACTCAAAAATTAACATATAAGAACCAATATCAAAGATCAATTTTAAAGAACTCAACATGGACAAACTGTTTAAACATGAAAAAATTGTGGGTTTTTGGGGTTATGTTTTTTTGGTACATAGGAAATGTATACTTTGTTTAAGATTCACATTAACAATAAGGTAGCTCAAAAAAAAGTTTGGCAGGGTTAAGGTAAAGATAGAAATCATATTATACAAATGAGATGCAGAGGAAGAATAGACACAGAGGCATGGGGGTGGGGAAGGGCACATAGTTGTGAAAACCTGCTCACATCAGAAATATTTTCAATAGGCAACACTACATATAAACCATGAAGGGTATAGCACCTTCTAAGATCTATAAAGAAATAAAGGAGAGGCAGCTAGGTGGCACAGTGGATAGAGCACCAGCCCTGACAGAGTCAGGAGGATCTGAGTTCAAATCAAAAACAAATTAAAAAAATTAAAAAAAAAAAAAAAAAGAAAGAAAGAAAGAAAGAAAGAAAGGGGGAAGGATGGGTGGATGGGGAGGATCCTTGAATGGGAGGAGGTTAAGTAACAGCAAGTGAAGTTAAGGAGGAGAATTTACTTATTTTATTTTATCTATCTATCTATCTATCTATCTATCTATCTATCTATCTATCTATCTATCTATCTATCTATCTATCTATCTATCTATCTGAGGCAATTGGGGTTAAATGACTTGCCATTTACTAACCGTTAAGTGTCTGAGACCACATTTGAACTCAGGTCCTCCTGACTTTAGGGCTGGTGTTCTATCCATTGTGCCACCTAGCTGCCCCTAAGGAGGAGAATTTAATTAAAGAGCCTGTGTGTGTGTGTGTGTGTGTGTGTTTGTGTGTGTGTGTGTGTGTGTGTGTGTGTGTATGTATCTATGGTGGGGACAATGAAAGGGGGAAGAAGAATAAAGTAAAAAAGGTGTGCAGCAGAGAACTGCAGAACAATTTACAAGGAAGTAAAGAAAAAAATGGATATTCATGAATATAATTTCTTCTACAATATATACACTTTGTTGATCTGGTAATTTCTTGTTATATATTTTAAATCTTCTCTGATATTCTGCTGGGCACATGACAATGTTCTCTTTTGCTTTATTATGTTTTGTATTCCTTTTCTGTTTTTCTTTCTGTTTTTTTTCAAATAAAATAAATTTTAAAAAACCCATTTTGTGATACAATAAATTTTAAAATATTCTGTCACATTTTCTACATTATCATTTTATTGGGAAAATTACAGGATTTTAGATATCAATAAAATGTACCTAACAGAAAACAACTGTTTTTTGAAGTGCCCTCTTTGCAAAAGTACAAATTACATTTTTAAATCCATTTAATTGAGCCAGAAACACAGAGATATTAGAAAGGTGTATAGCAATAGAAAAAGTACATGCTTCTTCTAAAACCTGTCAGATTAAAATAACAACAACAACAACAACAAAAAACAGAATTTCACAATAAAATATATAATTAATGAAATAGTTGGGGAAAAAGAATATTTTCACATTTGGAAATGAAAAGATTTTTTTTCCCCAAATTGAAACAGATATGGAACTAATAAAGAAGAGTGCTGTATTTTAATTAGCAGAAGAAACTGGAGATTTCACTTGATAAATGCTGCAAGACTCTCATAAAAGAGAAAATGAATAAAATCAATTCAAGAAACAGTGAAGCTATGACAAAGATAAATAGAATGAAAATAAGCAATAAGATAGACCATGAAGATGCCAAAAGGACAGAAACTTTTGAAATCTGGTGTAACAGCTGAGTATAGTAAAGGAAATTTATATCAGCCAATTATACTTTTTGATGGATGAGCTATAGTCAATGTCAAAAAATAAAACTACAAAAAACAAAGCATGTCAAAAGCCAGTGAGTGTCATGAATAGTCTATTTGGTCTTGGCATAAACACGCTTCATCTACAAGTTAGATAAAAGAATTTATGGAATTCTGTATCATATACTAAGAAATAACAAAAACACATTCCCAAAGTTACTTTCTGTAGTGATAAAAATGAATGCTAAAATGAGATTATATTAAAATGATATGTAACAAAAAGACAAAGTAAACCACATAGGTTTGTTTGGGATAATAAAAGAGAAAATGGCCACCTGTATTCTATTAGTATCTAATACAGAGACCTAGAAACCATTTAAGCAGTTACATTAGGACTTGTTGCTTATTTGCGATAAGTTCCACAAGCATTCTACCCAGGCAGCTTCATTCCTGAAGGTCATGCCATCTTCTTTTGTCAATTTTACCATTCAAATAACCTTATAAATTTTAACATCTCCATGGCTTTATCTATTAATATATTCTGAGAGAAGAAGCTTCACAGTTTACCTTTTTTACAGTCTTATCTGGTTCAAGAGCAATATCTGGAATGTTGGCATCCACCATAAGAGAAAACAAGTTCAAAATCAGGTTGGAGTACCTAAAAGGATCAGGGGAGAAGAGAAGAGGAAAATAAAAAGGTAAAATCAGTATTTTGCATTTCTCTCATACCAACGATTCATGACACAGAAATAAAGGGGACAATTTCTTTTTTTATGGCAACCACCAATTCAAGTAAATTAAAATATCATCAATTGAGAAAATAGCTTACAAATTTCAATGTGCAATATAAATGTTAGAGAGCACTATAATTATTAAGATATATAGATTATTCATAAAATGCCTTTACTCCATGACAGCCTGATACAAGACACATTAATTACACTGCTATTCTCTAGTTTTCTAGTGAATTAGAACCTAAACTCCTGGAAGGAATCTTAGACCAAACATTACCTGAATAACTCCACTCTATTATGAATAGTTTGCCAGTGTTTCTGGCAATGGTCATTATAAAGGATTGAACATAGCTAATACATTCTCATAAGGACAATATTTAATTTCAAATGCATATTTATCTGACAGCTGGGGCACAGTATTACTTATTCCCACTGAACAAGGCCTTCTATAATGTCAGCTTTTATCCAGTTGAATGTAACACTTATGGCTGAAAGTATGTTTGATAAATGCTTGTTGACTAACAGACTGGTGGAGGAGAGAATACCTAGTAAATTTTTGTATGAAAAGTAGGAACAGACAAAATATTGAAGACATTCATATAGTTCAAGTATAAATTAGAGAAATCAGGAAACTGAAACTTAACCTAGTAATGCAAGTGGTAGAAAGAGATGGGAGAGAAAGAAAGAATTTGATTTTTAAAGTTCAATTAGATAATCTTTTACATCAACCTTTGGGGAGCATGTGCTTTGTATGGGTGCCTGACAGTAAAGTGCCTTGATTTCCAAATAAAAGTATTTGCAAATTTTAATTTTACTCTCCAAATCCCTAAACTAAATGAAGTTGATCATTTGGAAATGTCTATTTTATTGGCATTTATCATTTGCAAACTCAATATTTTAATAGTAGATTTGTATTGAACTTTTTCTTCCCCTTTAATAAGGAAGTTTAAATATTCAAAGTATGGCAAGTACTAGATATATCAAAGAAGATTCCATCATAAATTAGTAACTAGTAGAAAAAATCACTAGTGTATCATAACAACACTGGGAATAAAAATGGAATGTAAGTTCTAGTGACAAAATGACCATCTAAATCTTAAGTTGCCCATTTAACATTTTCAAAAATTTACATTACCTAAGAAAGTCAACAAGGGCTATATTAAAAACTTTTATCCTGAGAAAGTCCTTTAGTCTTCACTATAAATCTTAGGCAGTTAACTCTTCTCTTACAGAAGAAAGCATTATTTAATAAATCTGGTGTAGTGTAGAGAAGCTGGATCTCATAAGCTGAATTTAATATTGGTTAATGATTTCTGTGTGAGGTTGAATAAATCACTGTTACTCTGAAGTTCAATGGCCACACCAGGTATTAAAAAAGAAAAAAAAAAGTACACTTCAATTACTTCTTTTAAAAAAGAATAATTTCTAGTAGCTAATTGTTAGATCTAAAGATGTATAAACACAATTTTTTCACAAATGGATTGTGGACATTCTAAGTAGATGGAAAAAGGAAGATGGCCAGGGGCTGAAAGAAAAGGAATGAGAACTATGCCAGTCAGAACTTTTATATATATGTGAACACAAGTGTATTTCCAACCAGAATCCTGTTTATATATATTTTGTGTGTATGTATGTATGTATGTATGTATGTATGTATGTATGTCTTTGTATCACTAGTGAATATTGCCTGTCTTATACTAAGATCTCTAATAAATGCTTATTGAATGGAGTAAAGTTTGGAGGGGGTGAGTGACTAAAAAATTATTACATATTTTGTGCTTAAATTAATTTATTTAAATACAAATAGAGAGAATGCAAATCTAAATGGATGCGTTGATCTATAAAATTAAGTTGGCCATAGTGGTTCACTATTTAAAAGTGAATATATGGAAAGACATTAAAATACTGACATTATTTGATCTCTAAAATTTCCCTACTTTTTATTTAAGGTAGAAGCTGTCAAATCAGTTATGTTTGAAAGCAATGTATCATTTTCCTTTTTTCACATCTGTGTCTATACTTTATGCCATTATGTAAGCACCCTACTCTATTTCCACCTTATTTTTATTGCCCAGAATTGCTCTATGTTGATAATGGCTTCAGAGATTTCTAATAATCTTTAAATCTGTTTTTTTGGCCATGGCTGCTCCATTTAATATATACTTTCTATTTTATATCACTGGCCTCTCATTTAATGCTTTTACATCTGTCAGCATTAACTTATACTTTCCATTTACTGGACCAGTCATCAGTGCAATCCCCCAGTGAATCTGTTGGTCACATTGTCTTTCATCATTAACTATAAGGTTTTTTCCCCCCTTAAGTTAGTGTATACTTTTTAAATGGATGCTTTTGTATTGGATTTAATCTTTATCTCAGGCACATTTTTGAAAAATGAAGAGGATAGAGAAAATATGCTTTCAGACACTACACTGAGGAACTCAGTATAACTGAATGAATGGGAGTTTTTTAATCATCTTTTTTTCCCCCTTCATTTTCCAATATATTTTAGATTGAAGTTTAAACATTTTGTTAATTGAAAAAGAAATCATACTTTTTTACCCTTGATAAAGCTTAATTAGTAAGTTCTGTCTATCAAAGGAGAGTAGTATTATGTATATGTACACATACACACACATTAATTATCCTTGTTGCATTTTAATTTAATTCTTGGTCGATTATTTAGAAATACAATATTTTGTTAGGCATGTTGTAACATTGTTGAAAGATGGACTAGCTATTTGTAATTTCATGTAGTTACTTAGCAGATGATGCTAGTTTTCTTTGAGACTGGTACCCTGAGGAAGTATGAGATATCAATCCACATTTTAAATACAAGAGAAAAAAGTACTGAATAACTTAAAAGACCTGGTTTCTAGTCTGATACTAATTAGCTGTATGACTATAGATAAGTAATTAACTTTTCTGGCCTACGTTCCTCTAAAATATGCTATCATCACCTTTTTAAAAAAGTTATTTGTACAGGAAATATTGTACTATTGGACTTATAGAAGGAAAGGCAAGACTGGCAGGGGGTAAGAATCTGGCATGTTTTAGTTACACTTGGCATGCCACCCAGATCTTATTCTACCGCTTCTAAGCTGTAGTAATATATAAATGTCCAATTAAATTCAATTGAATTTTTTTTTAAATTGAAATAAAGATTCTTTTAAAAGGCTATCCATTTCTAAAATTGTTTTCTACATCAATTGATTGTGGTATGTTTTATCATAACGATATGAAAACTTTGGGGACAGAATTAAAAAAAAAAAAAAAAAGATGTTCCATCAAAAAGAAAGACAACAAACGCAAATCACTATCACACATTGTACTTAAAAAGATGTGTTCCCAAGTTTTAAAATTCCTTTCTCAAAAATCATAATATATACCAATAATTGGTTTGCTCAATAATCATATTTAATGTGGATTTAAAGAATAAACAAAATTATTTTTCTCTTCAAAATAGTATATCAGTTAATTTTCAAATTGCAGTTAACAAGTTAACAGATCATTCACATTTGTATTCTGAAAGTATTGGAATTCATGTTTAAACATAAACGTCTGAGTTACTGGGGTAAATATATATATATATATATATATGTGTGTGTTATATATATATACTTGTTAAAGCTTTTTATTTGCAAAATATATGCATAGGTAATTTTTCAACATTGACCCTTGCAAAGCTTTCTGTTACAAATTTTTCCCTCCTACCCTCTCCCCTAGATGGCAGGAAGTCTAATACATGTTAATTATGTTAAAATAGGTCAAAATATTTTAAATAAGTGAAAAGCACACAAGACAAAATTCAAATGGAATTTCCCAAATTTTTTTATAGTGAAAAATACAGTCTAAGTTGTGTGTGTGTGTGTGTGAGAGAGTTCTTCATCTATCTAGTGTTTCTGGTATGGATTATTAGGCTTATCTTTTTCTAATCGCCAGGGATCTCACTGAGGAGGCCCTGTACCATTCTGAAGCTTGATGCAATAAGTACACCACCATACACAAAAGAAATCACTTTTAAAAGGAATCTCTCTTCTAGTTGGGCTATGTGAAAAGCATTCTACATGACACTTGTTAACATCTTTGTTACACATTTCCCTGTTTTATGTTTTGCATGATAGTGATATTCAGTGGACAGCTGAATAGTTTTTTGACTTTCATATAATTTTTTTAAATGATTTTAACAGATTCACTGTATAGGTGAATATGAAGAGTCCTCAGATCTACATTTGCTCTTTTATGTCAAATGCTTTGTAATAAGTAAGTAATAAACACATCAGAATAATTTCTCTACAAAGTTATTCCATTTACATATCTTCATAAAGAATATCCTTGGTGAAAACCACATTCAAAAAATATTTTATAGAGACAGGAAATTTTTTGGATTGGCAGCTTAAATGCATTCTTGTTTGGCATTTTGATAATGTTTTTTCCCCCTAAGTTTTTAAAATAATTTTCTCTTTGACCCTGGTACATTCAAAAGAATTCCAGCTCAAAAATAAGACATATATTCTATTCCAATCTGTAATACTTAGAACCTGAATGACCTTTATCAAATCATGTAACATCTCTGAGTTTCAACCCAAAACAAATGAATATCATCAGTCAATATCAAAATCAGATTTATTACATACTTTAAAGCCAAAGGCAAAGAAGTTCTATACAGTCAATTAAAACAAGTCTTGGGATTCAGATTATGTGCTTCTTATTGCAAATTTCAGACTTAAGAAAATGAACAAAGTAAGAAAGAAATGAAGAAAATAAGGAAAACTATCAGACCACCATAGGTATGATCTAAGTAACAACCATTTTGAATACAAAGTGGAAGTGATGAGCAGATTTAAGGGATTAGATCTGGCAGATAAGAGCGCCTGAAGAACTATGTTCACATAGTCACATAGAGACATAGCAATAAAAAACATTCCAAAGAAAAAGAAAAGCAAGAAAGCAAAGTAGCTGTCTGATGAGGCTTTACAAACTGCTGAGGAAAGAAGGAAAGTAAAAGGTAAAGGAGAAATGGAAAGATATACCCAATGAATACAGAATTCTGAAGAATAGCAAAAAGAGATGAAAAGATTTTCTTTAATGAGCAATGCAAAGAAATAAAAGGAAAACAAGACTGGGAAAGATAAAAGATCTTTTTAAGAAAACAAATATCAAACACATAACAAAAAGGGCATGATAAAAGACAAAAATAGTGCAGTTACTAATCGAGGAGTCAGACATGTAGGAAAATGAAATCAAGTGGGATTTTGGAAACATTACTAACAATAAAGCTAGACACAAATATGAACTAGAGTAATAAAACAAATTAAATTAAAGGTCTTAGGGTAAGGTAACAAACTGATATAACAGGTCTGACTAGGAAATTGTAAAGTGGGATCCATGATGAAGAACAGAAGAGATAAAACTGAAAGCAGAGTAGCACTATGAACAAAGAAGATATACTTTGGTGTTACTATTACTGTGACTAGCTTATCTCACTTCTCAGTCATACAACTCTCTGGTAACATCTTTTCTTTTGATTTGACAGCTAATGCAGATTAGAGAATACTACTGGAAATCGGAGATTTTTCAAAAAGGAGGTAAAGTTAATGTGAAATTATAACAATAATAGCTAATGATTTGTAGTACACTTCAGGGTTTGTTAAGCACATATTTTCTTATTTTATCCTCAAAACACCTCTGATAGGTGCTGTTTTGAGCTGTATATGTCTGAAGAAATATGTGTGTATATATATATATATATATATATATGCATGTGAATATATAAGTATATGTCTATAAGTGTAAAATTCAAAAGATCTATCATTTTACTGATGTAGATATGCCACCTATTAGTTTAGACAGCAACCAATTTTTTGCATTCATGTCATCAAATATCAATGCACATATTGCCTTGATTTCGAGGATCTTATCAAATTTTTAATAAAAATTTCTACCTCTTTATTGCCTGTACAGATGTTAGAATATAAGCTATAATTATCCTTAAGTTAATTCTTTGCTCATGTTCACTGTGAGCATTAAACAGCAAGATAACCAAGTGCTCTATGAAATTATGTTTCTTATTGCTTTGGGGCATATAATGAAAAATTCACTCTGCCAATGTGTTTGTCTATCTGAAGAGAAGATAAGAGATATCCTTGCTTTTCATTGCAACTTCCTTTTATCTTCTACATTTACTTAATGTAAAAAAGAACAACCTACAAGGAAGTAAAGAAAAAACAGACACTCATGAATATAATTTCTTCTCCTATTATGTATCCCTTCTTGAACTAGTAATTTATTATATATTTTGAATCCTTCCTGATTTTGTTCTGGGCATATGACAATGTTCTGTTCTGTTTTATTTTGTTTTATATTTCTTTTCTGTTTTTCTTTTTTTTTTCTTATTCTGTTTTATTTTTAATTAAACAAAAATTTAAAAAAGACCAATTTTTTTTGCTGAGGCAATTGGGGTCAAGTGACTTGCCCAGCGTCACACAGCTAGGAAATGTTAATTGTCTGAGACCAGATTTGAACTTAGATCTTCCTGACTTCAGGGCTGGTGCTCTATCTACTGCCACCTAACTGCCCCAAAGACCAAATTTAAAAAAAATAAAATAAATAAAAAATACTGGATTTGATTTTTGACTTTGTCTCAAAAGTAAAAGGTAGTCACGATATGTAATTGTGGTCTTGAAAGGTTGGGGATATGAACTGAAAGCATTTTGAAGATAATTCATAACTCCATGATTATTTGGCAATAAATTTTTATGTACTTTATCATGAGTTAGTATGCCTTACAAAAAAGAAGAGTATGAGTTATATTCAGATAAATATTTCTAAGAGTATTGTATGAATTAAGCTTCTAATTCTTAAATTTTAAAGAACTAATAGAAATAAATCTTTTCTCCAAATGTAGGTAAACTCTTCCACATCGACTTTGGATATATTTTGGGTCGAGATCCAAAGCCTCTCCCTCCTCCAATGAAACTGAATAAAGAAATGGTAGAAGGGATGGGAGGAACACAAAGTGAGCAGTATCAGGAGTTCCGTAAACAGTGTTATACAGCTTTTCTCCACCTGCGAAGGTAAAATTAGCTACATGCTATTTATGATTTTGGAAATCTTATCTTATTCATGTTACATGATATGTATATGTATATGACCTCCTCAAATATAGAAATCAAAGGAAAATCCTATATGCACAGTCTTCAGGCTTCTTTGTACTTTCTTTTCCAGAGTGATCTAGGTGACAACATTTTTTATTATTTCATTGGAAAATGTTTGAATAACAATATGCAGAGTGCTAGATTTGGTGTCAAGAGGCCTGATTCTAAACATGGCTTTATTTTATACTTGCAGCATTACCTTGAAAAACTCATTCCTTTCATCTTTGGGCCCAAGTTTCACAAATTCTCAAAGCTGGAAGAAACCTTGGATATCATCTAGTCTAACTCTTTCCTAACTAAGAATTCATCCAAATTTTCACTTGCAGACCCCTTTTGAAGGAAAACTTAATACCTAAAACAACCAATTCTATTTTTAAATAATTGTAATTGTTAAGAGATTTTTCTTTTCAAAGAGATTAAAACTTCTTTGACTGACTCTAATTCTGTCCTCTGGCTCCAATTATTCCTAATTCTGCCTTCTGCATACAAGCAAAACATCTAGTCCCTCTTGCATGTAAGACCCCTATATAAGATGACTCTCCCTATGCCTTCTTATCCAGACTGAACATATCCAGTTCCTTTAACCAATTCTTATATGCCATAATTTTTAGGCTGTTGACCATTGTGGTTGCACTTATGCTTTCAATATCCTTCTTAAAAAATGTGGTACCTCAAGCTGAGCACAAATAATACTCTAAACAGGAGACAAAACACAACGTACCTCCCTACCTCTAGACACTATTCTTTTTAACAAGATCCAAAATTTTTACTAGTTTTTCCTACATTATATGAAGTTGTTGACTCATATTTTATTTGAAAACTACTTAAATACCCACATCTTTTTTAAACATACTGTTGCCTATTAAATCTTTTTTTCAGTTAAATTCTATAAGCATTCACTAAATACCTACTGTGTATCAGGTACTAGGGATACAAAAATAAAAATGAGTCTTTATCTTCAGGGAGCTTAATTTTACTTTTTTAAATCCTAAGTGTGTCATGTACTTTTTGAGCTATGTCTTTGGGATTTATGCCATCTTTAATTTTCATAAGCATGCCATATATGACTTTAAGTTATTAATAAAAATATCGTATAACTTAGAGCCAAGCACAGACTCTGCTTCTTTCCACTAGAGATACTCTTAAAAGTTGTTATTAAACCATTAATTCTGGAAGGTTTTGTCATTAAACAAATATATCCAAAGTCGATGTGGAAGAGTTTACCTACATTTGGAGAAAAGATTTATTTCTATTAGTTCTTTAAAATTTAAGAATTAGAAGCTTAATTCATACAATACTCTTAGAAATATTTATCTGAATATAACTCATACTCTTCTTTTTTGTAAGGCATACTAACTCATGATAAAGTACATAAAAATTTATTGCCAAATAATCATGGAGTTATGAATTATCTTCAAAATGCTTTCAGTTCATATCCCCAACCTTTCAAGACCACAATTACATATCGTGACTACCTTTTACTTTTGAGACAAAGTCAAAAATCAAATCCAGTATTTTTTATTTATTTTATTTTTTTTAATTTGGTCTTTGGGGCAGTTAGGTGGCAGTAGATAGAGCACCAGCCCTGAAGTCAGGAAGATCTAAGTTCAAATCTGGTCTCAGACAATTAACATTTCCTAGCTGTGTGACGCTGGGCAAGTCACTTGACCCCAATTGCCTCAGCAAAAAAAATTGGTCTTTTTTTAAATTTTTGTTTAATTAAAAATAAAACAGAATAAGAAAAAAAAAAAAGAAAAACAGAAAAGAAATATAAAACAAAATAAAACAGAACAGAACATTGTCATATGCCCAGAAAAAAATCAGGAAGGATTCAAAATATATAATAAATTACTAGTTCAAGAAAGGATACATAATAGGAGAAGAAATTATATTCATGAGTGTCTGTTTTTTCTTTACTTCCTTGTAGGTTGTTCTTTTTTTTTTTTTTTTTCTGTTGCCTACCTTTTATTCTTTATTCCTTTTTCCCTTTTTATTCCCCACCCCCATTTCCTCCAAGCAGGCTAAAGTTAAGAACTGATATATATATATATATATATATATATATATATATATATATATATATATACACACACACACACACACACACACACACATGAATATACTTCACCTCCCACATATGTTCACATACATATACTTATATCTATATATACACATACATAGAGCAACATGCATACATTACTCTTTCCCTCCCTTTCTTTCTCTCTCTCTCTCTCTCACACACACACCTTTGCTATTCCTGCTAGCTTTTTTGCTCTAATTCTGCTCTTTAACTTGCCTTGCTATTTCTTAACTTCCCTCCCATCCATGGATTCCTCCTTTGTCTTCTTCCCTGACCCTTTGCTTCCCCCCCCCCCCGTGGGGGGCGGGATTTGGCATGCGCAGCTCTCCTCTTCTCTAATGCTTCTGTGTCTATTCTACCTCATTTGTATAACATAATTACTAACTTTACTTTAACTTTGCCCCAACATTTCTTTTGAGTTACTCTATTGTTGTTGTTAATCATAAACATATGGTATACATTTGCCATGTAAAAAACATAAACAATTTGTCCATGTTAAGTTCTTTGAAATTGATATTATGTTAAAATGAAATCTTATATGTTAAATTTTCTATTGAGATCATTTTAGGTTGAGACAAAGTCCTGAAAATCTGCAAGTTCATTGAATGTCCATTTTTACAAAGTGTTAAAAATCAAGTAATAGGCTGAAAAAATGAGCAAACAACAGAAAAAGATGTTGACTTGCAAAGTTACTAGGATGACAAGGAAGATCGAAATACAACCCAAAAGATAACAAAGTCAAAACTATATCCAAACACTCCAAGAAAATGTGAGTTGGTCTCAGGCCACAGAAGAGCTCAAAAAGGACTTCTGAAAATCAACTAAGAAAAATAAGAGGAAAAACTGGGAAGAAAAATGAGAATGATGAAAGAAAATCATGAAAAACAAGTCAAGATGTTGGTAAAAGAGACACAAAAAATATTGAAAAAAATAACACCTTAAAAAATAGACCAAATCGTAAAGGAAATACAGAAAGCCAATGAGGAAAATGCCTTAAAAAGCAGAATTGGACAAATGGAAAAAAAGGTTCACAAAAGAAAAAACTCCTTACAAAGGAGGATTGGCCAAATTGGAGGGGGGAGGGGGGGAACCTACTGAAGAAAACTACTCCTTTAAAGTATACTGGACAAATGGAAAAGGAGGTATAGTAACTCACTGAAAAAAAAAATTAGAACTGAGCAAATGGAAGCTAGTGAGAAATCAAGAAACAATAAAACAAAATCAAAAGAATGAAAAAATAGAAAACAATGGAAAATCTCATTGGAAAAAGAACTGATGTGGAAAAAAGAACCAAGAGATATCATTTAAAAATTATTGGTCAAGCTGAAAGCCATGATCAATAAAGGAGCTTACATATCATCTTTCAAAAAGCTGTCAAGGAAAACTATCCTGATATTCTAGAAGCAGGGGGTAAAATGAAAATGGAAAGAATCTGCTGATTCCCGCCTTAAAGATATCCTATAAATGAAAACTCCAAGGAATATTATAGTCAAATTCCAGAGCTCCCAGGTTGAAGAGAAAATATTGCAAACAGCAAGAAAGAAAGAATTCAAGTATAATGGAGCCACAGTCAGGATACATAAGATTAAAAAGTTTCTTTTTTAAGGATCAGAAGGCTTGGAATATAATATTCCAGAGGGCAAAGAAACTAGTATTACAACCAAGAGTCACTACCCATCAAAATTGAATATAATCCTTTGGGGGGAAAAAAGGATATTTAATGAAATACAGGACTTTTAAGCTTTCTTGATGAAAAGACCAGAGCTGAATAGAAAATTTAACTCTCAAATACAATACTCAAGAAAAGCATAAAAAGGAAATGGGAAAGGGAAATCATAATGGACTTAATAAGGTTAAACTGTTTACATTCCTACATGGGAAGATGATACTTGTAACTCATATATGAGCTTTCTCATTATTAGGGCAATTAGCAGAAGGTACATGTGTTATTTGAATGAGATGGGATGATATTTTTAAAAATTAAATTAAATTAAGGGGTAAGAGACCAATTTACTGGGAGAAAGGGAAGAGGAGAGATAGAATGGGGATAAATTATTTCACATAAAAGAGGAAAGAAAAAGCTTTTACAGTAGAGGGGAAGAGGAGGGAATGAATCAATCTTACACTCAGCAGAATTGATTCAAAGAGGAGAGAAAACACACACTCACTTTCGTACAGAAATCGATCTAGTTCTAAAAGATAGCAGAAGGGGAAGGGGATAAAAGGATGAGGAGATGGAAATAAAATGGAGGGCAGATTGAGGGAGGGGATAATCAGAAGAAAAAAAATTTTGAGGAAGGAGAGGGTGAAAGGAAAGAGAGAACAGAATAAGGGGAAAAATACAGTTAGCAAGAGTAATTGTGAAAAAAAAAATTCAATTAAACTTTTCTAATAAAGGCCTCATTTTTTTCTTTCTTTCTTTTGTTTTTAAATTAAAGCTTTTTATTTGCAAAACATATGCATGGGTAACTTTTCAACATTGACCCTTGTAAAGGGTCTGTTCCAAATTTTTCTCTCCTTCCCCCTACCCCTCCCCTAGATGGCAAATAATCTAATACATGTTAATTATGTTAAAATATATGATGATTTGAATATATGTATACATATTTATACAGTTATCTTGCTATACAAGAAAAATCGAATCTACAAGAAAAGAAACCTGAGGACAACAAAATGCAAGCAAACATCAACAGAAAGCATGAAAATGCTATGTTGTGGTCCACACTCTGTTCCTACAGGCCTCTCCCTGGGTATATAAGGCTTTCTTCATCATTAAACAACTGGAACTGATTTGAAACATTTCATTGTTGAAGAGAACCACGTCCATTAGAATTGATCATCATATAATCTTGTTGCCATGTATAATGATCTCCTGGTTCTGCTCATTTCACTCAGCATCAGTTCATGCAAGTCTCTCCAGGCCTCTCTGAAATCATCCTGCTGGTCACTTCTAACAGAACAATAATATTCCATAACATTCATATACCATAATTTATTCAGCCATTCTCCAACAGATGGCCATCCATTCAGTTTCCAATTTCTAGCAACTACAAAAAGGGCTGCCACAAACATTCTTGTACATATGGGTCCCTTTCCCTTCTTTAAGATCTCTGGGATATGGGGAAGCTAGGTGGTGCAGTGGATAGAGCACTAGCCCTGAAATCAGGAAGACCTGAGTTCAAATCTGATCTCAGACACTTAACACTTCCTAACTGTGTGACCCTGTACAAGGTCACTTAACCCCAATTGCCTCAGAAAAAAAAAAAAAAAAGATCTCTGAGATATAGAAACACTGCTGGGTCAAAAGGTATGCACAGGCTGATAACTTTTTGAGCATAGTTCTAAATTGCTCTCCAGAATGGTTGGATCTGTTCACAGTTCCACCAACAATGTATCAGTGTCCTAGTTTTCCCACATCCTCTCCAACGTTTGTCATTATCTTTTCCTGTCATCTTAGCCAATCTGACAGGTGTGTAGTGCTATCTCAGAGTTGTTTTAATTTGCATTTCTCTGATCAATAGTGATTTGGAGCACTTTTTCATATGACTAGAAATAGTTTTAATTCCATCATCTGAAAATTGTCTGTTCATATCCTTTGACCATTTATCTATTGGAGAATGTCTTGAATTCTTATAAATTTGAGTCAATTCTCTCTATATTTTAGAAATGAGTAAAGGCCTTATTTCTTAAACATACAGAGAAATGAGTCAAATTTATAAGGAAAAAAAAAAAGGTATTCCCCAATTGTTAAAGAATCAAAAGACAAACAATTTTCAAATGAAGCAATTATAGTTATCTATAGTTATATTAAAAAATGCCCTAAATCACCTTGAATACAGAAACACAAATTAAAATAATTCTGAAGTACTACAACATACCTATTAGATTGAATTATTAGAATATTAGAAATATTAGAAGTAATTGTCCATTTCCTGGAACAATTCACAAAACTGGTCTCTAGGACAGAGACTTCAACTATCTAGAAATTTGCTGGAGTTAAGTTTTCCTTTATGATAGAAACAAAGCGCTAATATTATTTACTTGTCTTATTGATAGTTTCTTCTTCCATAAAGCAAAGAAATAATGTGGGACAATATACTGATTACAACAGTGTAAATGAAAACAATACTGAAAAGCAACAGAAGTCCAAGGAATTTTAATCAGAGGTAGAAAGATGCATCCTCCTCTGGGTACAGAGACAGGAGTTTATTGGGAGGAAGGGAATGTCCTATGTGTTAGAAAACATGGTGACTTTGTTGGTTAGCTTTTCATATTATGCTTTTTTTTTTTGCAAAGGAGGGTTCAGTGAGGGGGAAAAGGAGCATATCTTCAAAGGAAATGCTTAAAATAAAAAAAAATTTTTTTTAAGGATTTCCCAGAATTAATCTTTAAAAATAAGGGACAGGATAGGAATTAGGTTGTTACACTAACATTCTGAATTTGACTCTATCCAATAAGGAGGTAGACATTGATGGTATAGAAATAATAGGTAATTTAGGGGGGGGAAAGTGATCATGTCATGTAACATATAAAAATTTCAAGAGTTTATAGAATAAAACAAGAATTTCCATAACATATTATATATAAAAGGTGATTACACATGAAACTAAATCTACCTTGTACAATTTGCTATTTCTTATAAATGTAATAAAATTAAGGATTTCATTCTTTTATGTAAGAAATATCTTAAGGTATCAATTAAACTTACTCTGATTCAATCAATTCCCAATGTAAATAGAGAATGTCATTGCAGTTTCAAATACAAGAAGTTATTTTATTAAATCACCTCTCAGATTACTCTTCTCTATGCTGAGTAACACTTCCAAAAATTGGGAGTTGATTGTTCCACTGTATTCTGCACTTCATTCAAGGTCATCTGAAGTAATGGGCACCACACTTTAAGAACAATGAGCAGCTGGGGAGTGTTTAGAGTATGGCACCAGGATACTGAAGTGTCTTGAGTCCATGCCATATGAGGACCTAATGAAGAAATCAGGCATGGTTAGCCTGAATTTTTTTTCCCAAAGGGGTTGGAGAAGCAGAGAGGTCATGAGAGTTATCTCTGAGTTTCTTAAAGGCTGTCATATGAACAAAAGATTAGATTTATTCTATTTATTCATCCAAGGCAAAACCAGAAACAAAATGTATAAGTCAAAAGAGAGAAACTACATTCTAATGTCAGGAAAAATTACCTAGGATTCAGAGCTGTCTAAAGGTGAATAATAATAATGATATGTACTATGGAGGGGGGTGTATACAACACTTTAACATTTGTAAAATACGAGCATTATCTTATTTGAGCCTCATAACTGTGAATCAGTTACTACAGGTTATTATACCTATTTTGCATATGAAGAAACAAAGGATCTTAAAAATTAAATGAATTTCAAATCTTTTTTTCCCAGCAAATTTTGTGTACGGGATTCAAAATCCCTTCTGACTCTTAATATTCTGACTCTCTAAGACTAAGTTTCATAGAAAGTATGAATTACCTTGCTAGACAAAGTTTCCTCACCTGACAATTCCTTCTACCAAAGAAATCGATACTTAGCCTTTTCTCTGTCCCTAGACTGGCAGAATAAAAACTAAAACAGGCTGTATTTCTATCTGGGATGATGTTAACTAATAGAGAGGATAAAACTTCAGTATTTTGGTTCTGTGACCACTGGAAATGATAGCATAAAAATGGCAAACAGGAAGCTGATATCCAATATAAGAAGGGCCAGAAGAAGAGGCTTAGCTGCTCGTGTTGATGATGCTCTTAGCTATCCAGAAAAATTACATGCTCAAACACTGAAAGAACAGACATATGTATCTAATGAGTCATTACCATAACTGACAGATTACAGGAAATCAAGGGAATACAAAAAGACTGGAAAACAACAATTTCTGAGAAAATTCTAAAATATATCACTAAAGACATGACAAAGTGAATCTCAAATGCAGTAAATTACATATAACATGTGGGTAATAATATTTATATACCTACAATACAGGGAATCTATGAAAAGAGTGACCCCTCGGAACTGTTCTCCAGGCAAGGTTCCCAGAACCCATCTGTTCTACTTAACTGCTTACATTGATAGATACGATGGGGATCATCAATGCTATTTCTTTTAGAAAGCTGGAAGCCCACTGAGTTTTAGCCTATACTCTGTTCCTAACTTTGTAGACCTTTAGTACTGTAGTCAGACCTATTGTAGCCTAAGGACTCCTGGGCTATTTGCCCTGATCTTAAACTTCTAGGATTTCTAAGCCTTTCTATTTACCTCGGAGCTGATTTCTTTCATATGTTGCAACCCTCAATTGGAATTTAAACTTGTTGAAAACATAGATTGCCTAGCCTTTTATATTTGTATTCCTATGCTTTAGTTCGAGGCTTAACATGGTAAATTCTAAATGAATAAATTTTTCATTTCTAGGTGATTTACTTATTATATCCTGATGTTAAATTCTGTTAAACACTTTTAAATGAAAATCTTTACAAACAAGTATTTCATCAATTTATCAGTACAACATTTACATTTATGATGCTAAGGCTTTGTAAAATACTTTTTCTCAAAGGCAGTTATATTGTTTTTCATATTTCTATCCTGAATATCTTATATTCTATTTAGTAATATTTCAATTTCCAATTTTCATCAAACTTCATTTCATTCTATTTCTTTCAAACCTAGCAATATGCATACTGTATGAAGAATAGTTACCCAGCACAGCCAATTCTCAACTTATAGCCCTTACTGTCTATGTACACACACACATACCACAGTAATGAAAATTAGATAGGGTCCATAAGAAGACTGTATGAGAAGTTGCATTCGGAGTCTAAAATTATATCCTACATGGGCCATGTTACAGGATACTTATAAACTTATTAAGTACTGATTAGTCCAAAAAGACCAATTTAGCAGAGGCAATAAGGACAAAGATTTATGATCTGACATTTGGGTTTCAAATGGAAGTTGGTAAGAAAAGAGGCAAGCTAGGAAATGAGATTATCCCAAAGTAGAGGTATGGTAATTTAAGATATCTATCAGTTTTTGTTCCCAATGAAGAATAACAGCTGAGAAGGGCCCTATTATGATAATCATTAAATACTTAAAGCCAGTTATCAGCACACTATTTTTCCAGGAAAAACTAATCCCAACTGCTATAGCTGTTCTTAGGAACAATTTTCCAGTTCTGAAAACTATATTTGTTGTTTTTTCTCTGGATTAACTCCAATTTAAAAACATCTTAAAATGTGGAGAACAAAATGATCAAAGCCTTGAAAGAATTGCTTTAAAAACACACAAATTAAAATAACTATGTATAGTAAATGCCAACTGAATGTTGAAGTAGAATAATATAATTAGCTATAAAAAGCTTAAAGCATACATAGCAAGGGGAAAACAGGCTTTGATCCTTTTAAGAACATAAGAATTATCATAATTGGCTACACTTAAACAGTTCACCAAATCTGTATTCTGTTTTGTAGTGTCAATGCCTTGTGAGATATAACTATTGCTCTTCTTAAAACTGTTAGCAATATAGCCCCAAACTTAATAATTTGCTATGGGTTTATCATGCATTCATTTAAGTCATAACTTGAATGGTTTAAGTATGTGCCACACTCATACTAATTACTATAACAAATTTAATAATAACTATGTAAAATGTGGGGGCAGCTAGGTGGCGCAGTGGATAGAGCACCAGCCCTGAAGTCAGGAGGACCTGAGTTCAAATCTGGTCTCAGACACGTAACAGCTGTGTGACCCTGGGCAAGTCACTTAACCCCAATTGCCTCAGCAAAAAAAAAAAAATAATAACTATGTAAAATGTAAAATCAACTATTTGCCCTTAATCCTAAAGTTCCAGGCATTGTTCTTTGTTATGGCTGATAAGTGTCTGAATGACGATTTGAACTTGGGTCTTCCTGATTCCATGTTCAACAATCTATCTATTGTGCTATTTTTAGCTGCCTCACCATACTTGTCTGATCATCTCAGTTTGACTAGTTCTATATTTCTTACTGAGGTACTATGACCAAAAACACTTTAATCTTTTCTGATCATTTCCAGCACTATTGGCCCTCTTGACTACAGCAATATATTAGGACAATTTCTACAAAAGGATCCTTGGACCCTTTGTAACCCCTTGTACTATAAAGTAAGAGCAGTGACCCAAAAGCTTGACGATCTAGCTTCTGATTCATGTCCATCATTTACTAGTAAAATCGATAAGCCACTAGAATAATTAGAAAATTATATAGTCTAAGAGTTGAAGATTGTTTTCACAAGAATTTTTTTGGCAAAGCCAACAAATGGTCATCTTCTAAGACAGCCTGCTCTTAAATATTATGAAATTTTCCTTTTAACAGGTTTAAATGACTCCTTACAATTTCCACTCATGGTTTCAAATTCAGTCTTATGGATTTAAATAAAGTGTAATTTTTCTTCTTTGTGATATATCTTTAGATGCTTGAAGCCCAGTATCAAGTTTTGCCTGTGGCCTTTTCACCCTACTCCTCAAGTCTCAAGACTTTATTTTTTCAGGTAAGAATAGTTCTTCAACAAAATTATGTGATGATCGACTATGACAGACTCAACTCTTCTCAGCAATACAGTGATCCAAGATAATTCCAATAGACTTGGGATGGAACATGCCATATCCATACAGAGAGAGAATTATGGAGATGGAGTAAGAATTGAAGCACACTTTTCAGCTTTTTTTGTTGCTTGTTCTTTCTTTCTTGGGGTTTTTTCCTTTTTGTTCTGATTTTTCTTTCACAACATGGCAATATGGAAATATGTTTTAAATGATTGCACATGTATAAACTTATATCAGACTGCTTCCTGTCTTGGGAAGAGGGTAAGTAAAGGGAGGAGGTAAGGGAAGAAAAAAAAAATCTGCAACTCAAAATCTTATAAAAATAAATGTTGAAAACTACCTTTACATACAAATGGAAAGATAAAATACTACTGAGAAGTTAAAAAAAAAAAAGATTAGAGTTCTTTCAACTGACTCTCAATGACATGATTTTGTGTCTCCTTCCTATCTTGGCCATTCTGTCCTACAGACTCGCCTGTTATCAAAACTTTGATGACACAGTGATACTTCAGCATTCTTCTGCTTTGAAAGTCATCAAATTTGTAATTCTACACATTGCTATAAGAAAAATATGGTTTAACACTTGATACTTGCTCAGCATTCATTGTACTATTGTCTCGGTTGAGAGAAGGGATGTGAGATTGGCCAGGCACATTGCCCAGTCCCCTCCACTGCTGCTACTGCCCTCTGCCATGCATAGATCCGCTCCAGGGAAGACTGTGGTGTGCAGGGCTATCAAGCTGCAGCCAAGTTGCAGAAGTTATGCGCAATGAGGCAGCAGGTCACGGAGATTTCTTGCAGGGTGATCTGGCTGCAGCATACAATCTCCCAGTTCCCAAAACATTAGTGCTGGAAAGGCACACAGTGGCAGACATGCTCAGCAGGAGTCGGCAGGAGCAGCAGTGGGGATGTGAACAGTAGCAGTGGGAGTTGGTGGTGGTCACTGATTGTGCCTTATGGAACCAATGAATGATGAGTACTAAAGTACCACTGCATTTCAATTAATCAACTGCATAATGGAAAATGTGGGAAGTGACTGATAAGAATCTATAAATGAACAATGAAAGGAAGATGGTTTCTGTAGTTTTTCAACAAGAAAAATAGCTACAAGAAAATGGGAGAAATTTCCATTTTAGACCTAGTTTTGCTCTCTACCTCTTTTATTCATAAATTATTCATCTATCCATAAATCTGAAAAGTATTATGTTCCATGTTCTTGTGATTTTCTTGCAAAATCTCTTTATATCTAGGTCATGAATCCATCTTAACCTTATCTTTTGATAAATAGTGTGAGATATTGATCCATGCTCAATTTCTGCCAAACTGCTTTCTAGTTTTCCCATAATTTTTACCAAATAAAGAATTCTTATTCTAAAATTAAGTCTTTATACTTAACAAACACAATGTCATTTTGTTTATTTGCTGCTGTAAATTATCTATAATATCTATTCCACTGATTTACCTAATTGTAGTGATAGCCATCTCTAGGGCTAGTGGGAGGCAGTGAAGAATTTGCATGATTTTTCAGTTGTATGTTTGAAAGGAATAGCATATTGTATATTTTAATTTTCACATATATATTCATTCTTTTATTGTACTATATTGTGGATAAATTTAAAATAACATTTTTTTTTAATGAAAAAAAGAAAATGGAAGAGATAGCAGAAGGAAGGTACTAAATAGTGGGACAGTAATGAAAGATGACTCTCTTACAATGGTTCTAATCTAGGGCAAATTAGTACACAGGCAAACCACTTTCTGAGAAACTCCAAAGACAGCATTCTACTTCAGAAAAAAGGAAACTGGACTTCTTAGGGGTAAGCAGGACCCAGAAGAGTGAGGAGATGTGGACCCAGAGAGATTTCACTGAAAATATGAAGGTGAAGGCAGAGGGCAGAAATGATTTGAAACAGGCTAATTTCCACTATGTGGAAATGCTTCTATCCTTCACAAATTGATAGACTTCTTACAATGAACTTGTAAGACACAACAGAAAAAAGGAATAATGTTATAAAGGTAACAATATGGAAATTAAAGAGGGAGTTCAAGCTTGGTAATTCAGAAGCTTTAACTGCATTTTTAAAAAGATATAATGAGTATTTAGACAAAAAATACAAAATTTCATAATTAAAAAAGACATTAGAATAATAAAAACAACAAAGAAAGGAAATCCTTAGAAAAAGGCACAGAAGAAAAAAAAAATCTAATAAGTTAGATGAAAAGGAGAGCTTTTGAACTAAACATCTCACTGAGATGGGAAAAAAAGGAAGAATTAGATGAATAAAAGAAAGAAAAAGAAATCAGCAAGTAAAATTTAATTCCCATGAACAAATAAAATCCCAAATTCATGGAAACATTATTATTAATAACAAAAAAGTAATAATTATAGTCTTCAGCTAGGAAATTTCTCAAATGCTTTTTGAAACTTTTTGTCTGCCCATTGTATGTAAAATCAGGTGATTATTATATACATAATTATAATTTTAAACACAAATGTTTTGATTTGATTAGTGTGCTCACTTTTTAAAAATAAAGCTATTTGTTCTTATACATCAAATGGTACCCCAACAGTCTGGATTAATGCACTCTGAAGACTGAGAAATTTACTACAAATACTCAGTTAACTCATGCTTTATTGCATGTTTTATTGGAATTCATAAGTTCATTGTTACTAGCTCCAAGTTAGAAATACAAAACCCATGCCACCACAGTCTGATTTCTTATAACAGTATCCACAAAAAGCAGGATTACTGCCTAATTATAAGATACAAAAGAATCAGGGGGATTGATAATGAAACAACTATTAAGCATTGTAAGTTCTGAGGCTGTGTTTGTAAAGAGGCTATTAATGTTTCAAGAAAATTCATCTTCATACATACCAAAGAGAATGTCTTTTTAAAAGTCAATTTCTCTAAATAAAACTAATAGGGCTTTAAGAATATACTTCATGAAGTTGAAAATATGTTTAATTAAGAAGTTTGGGGAGTTTGGTTTTAATCAAATCCATCACCTTGAATATTCAAGAGCTAAAGTGTGTATAAAACAAATCAATTCTGGTGACTGTAGTTTTGTTCTTTTGAATTAGATCCTCAATACACAGGGAATAAGAAGTGCTAATTAATTTTTCTATTATTTGCATAAGAAACATTGAGAAATTTCTAAAATTTAGTTTAAGAGCTTAGCATACTTAGACAACTTGAAGGGAATAATGTGAAGTTGATGACATCTAATAGTGAATGTTTTTATTTTTTAAATGGTGAAATTTTAAAAAGTCATTTTGGTAGATTAATTCATTGTTTACATAAAGTTTAAAACTCATCAATCTGGAAATTAGCTTAATCCACTTTCATAAATGAACTATTTATGTTATTAGATACAAATCTAAATTCTATATGTGTTTCTTTGAATTATTTTTAAGGGCCTTCTGTGTACAGAGCAGTAGAAGCTGCAGAAATAGAGGGAGGGAAGAGGGAGAGAGAGAGAGAGAGAGAGAGAGAGAGAGAGAGAGAGAGAGAGAGAGAGAGAGAGAAAATGAAACAGTCAAAGAGATTGAGATATGATAAAGGTAAGAGTGGGACACAGAGAAAAGTTTATATCACAAAAGCCAGGAAAGAATGTGACAATAGAGAGAGAGGTCACTTGTGGCTCTGAAATGTTTCAAGGGATTGAGAGGCTAAGACTGGACTTTAGGAAACTATGAGGAAGTGAAAAAAAAATGAGTATTGATTAGATTTTTAGAAGTTAAGTAGGGAATAATTATAACCCAAGGAAGTAGAAGGGACAAGTAGAGTATTTTTGTTTTGTTTTATACAGGCGAGTAATATTCTGTAGACCAAAAAAGACAAAAGAAAGGGAAACACTTTTAAGAAATAGTAATTAATGAGGATGTCAGATCACAGATGAAGTAGGGTGACACTATCACAGACTTTGCAATGGAAAGGACTTCAAGGCATTGAGCCCTGTCTCCTCAAGAGCCATGGTGGCATAGTTAGCTTAGAAGTAGAAGATTGCCACTTGATCCTCTGAGAGTATAGAGAAAGGAGACCAGAGGAAGAAAAAAAAGTCTTGAAGAAAGATCTTTCAGGAACTCACTATGTCCTCAATCCTTATACTAAAATATCTCATACCATTGCTGTTCTCATGTCCCACACCTCAGCCAGACTAAACTAAAAACTATTAACTGAAAAGGCCATCAGAAGCTATTGAGAGATCCACCCCATCCTTAAATAGGGATACTTTCTACGGCAGAGGTGTCAGAAGGGCTAAGCAGGCAAGTATTGTGAACTAGATTAAAGCTTAATTGGGAAATAGTTAAAGTAATTTAATACAATATAGAAAATGTAGTTTTTAGTTTTCTAAGTCATTGTACAGTCCAAACTCCATTGCTCTTATTTATACTTAATATGCCGTCCTCCTATCTCTATTGGAAAGCTTCCAGCGAGGGGGAACTTATTCCATCTCCAGGCAGCCTGCTGACTCCTGAAGAGTTTTAATTTTAAAGTAATTTTTCCTTTCAGGCCTATTATTTTTTTCCCATTTCTTTTTTGCTCTATTCTTCTAAAACATGCTAGATTTCTAGATTTTCAGAGATGTTCTTATCACACAATATTTTCAGTTTGTTAGGAGTTACATGTTAGGAGACTGGAAAATGTGCAGAAAGCTAGTTTGGTGAAAATGCAGTGCAAATACACTTTTAAGTATCTTTTAGCTATTTGTTTCTGTCAATTTAATAAACTAGGATATTCCCTCTTAAGAGGGCTTCTCGATGCACTCACTTGTTTGAAATCTGTCAGACTCTCAACACAGACATGACAAATCATGAAAAATCACCTCTCCTAAAAATCAGAGCAGCAAAAAATGCCAAGTTGTTTAGGGAGGGGAACCAATATCCTGAGTCAGCGGCTGTCAGGTTTTTCATGCACTGAAACACATTCTATAAAGACTTATTCAAATAGTTACTAGAAGTTAGGTAATTAAGTTAGAAAGGAACTTAATCTTCAGTCATGTCATCTTCAAACATGGCAATGACATCTATTCAAGTGAAAACAGACCAATCTCTAAACAGCTAGTTCTACTTACTATATCTTATTTCATAATCATAAAGATGCAAGTATAGTCTGAGATTTGATCACTGTGATGTACTGATGGGGGAAAAATGCAAAATAAACCATGCACACATAAACAGCTATTACAGAATTAGACACTAAAAAATGATCCAGTAAGCCAAATGGCACAAACCCATTTTTGAACTTCACCAATTACATTTTTTCCATTAAAATTCGATTCTGATATTCCATTGTAACACAAAGAAGACAGAATGAACCTGGATTCTCAAGAGCACTAAATAACATTATACACTCTTATTTTTTTTTTTGCAAAACTTTACATATTCTGAGGATTTGTCTGGTCTACCATCTGAGGACCAATCAGATAAGCTCTGAGAAGCTTAGCATTATGTTAATTTCACAGAACAATGAATATTTTGAGCCTTAGTAAATCTAGAATTACCTACTAAATTATAAAAGGATTGTAATCTGAGTTGATAAAAGTATATGAGTAAAATCTCTGATATACTGAAATATGTTTATTCTTTTTATATTAATTTATGTTTACTTTCAGATAGCTCTAGAGACCAGGCTTCTATTATTTGGTTAGTCACTGAGGAATAGATTAATTTTTTATAGTCAAATACTATGGATACAAAGCCAAAACAGCCCTTGCCCTCAAGGAACTTTACATTTCATAGAGGGAAGCAAGATGTACATTTAAAGAAATTAAAAACATATACAAAAAATAAAAGGTAATTTCAAGGAGGATATCAGTAGCAGGGAGAATATGAAAAGACCTCATGGAAGAAAAGACATCTGAAGTGAATTCTGAAAACATCTAGGGATTCTAAGAGGTGAAGGAGGGGAGGGAATGCACTCTAAGAACTGGAAGAAGGAAGAGCTAGAATACTATGTTATTTACAAGAAATACACTTGAAACAAAGAGATTCATACAGAGAAAAGGTAAAAGGCTGGAGCAGAATATATTATGCTTCAACTGAAGCAAAAAAAAATCAGGGGTAGCAATTCTGATTTTAGACCAAGTAAAAGCAAAAATAGATCTAATTGAAAGACATAAGAAAGGAAATGACATCTTACTAAAGAGTACCAGTGATAATGAAGTAATGTCAGTATTAAACATATATGAATGAAAGTGATATAGCATCCATATTCTAATAGGAGAATTTTTTTGTATAACATGAAAAATATGGAAATTTTTAGAAGGATAGCATATATTTAACCTATATTAGATTGCTTGCTGCTTTGGGAAGATACAAAGTAAAGGGTAAGAGGAGGTAAGGGTAGAAAGTAGAAAAATTTAGAAAACAAAGTCTTACAAAAGTGAATGCTGAAAACTATCTTAATATGTATTTAGAAAAAAATAAAATACTATTAAAAAAAAAGAACTGGAAGCAGGTATATGGGGAGGTGGGGACAGGGGTGTGTAACCTATACAAAGGCACAGACTTGGGAGATAAAATATTGTGTATGTTTTATATAAATAAGCCAATTTGGATGATGCACAGAGTATATGAAACAGAGCACTGTGTAGGAAGACAGGAAAAAAAAGTCTGGAATCAGATTGTTTGGGGTTTTAATTGTCAAGCAGAGAAGTCTGCATTCAGAATGACACTAGAGCTTTCTGTGCCAGGAAGTGATATGGTCAGATTTGAATTTTGTGAATCTCTTTAGAAGTATTGTGGAGGATAGACAGGAAAGAGGCTGGAAGAGGGGAGACCCAATTAGCAAGCTATTGTATTAATCCAGGAAAGAAGTGATATGGGCCTTACATAAGGTGGCAATTATTTGACTATTGAGGAGATAAATGTGAGAAATGTGGTGGAACTAGAATTAATAAAATTTCGCCACATATATACATGGTAGGAGAAGTGGGGGTGGGAGATTAGGAAGAGTAAAGACTCAATAATGATACCAAGGTAGACACAGTAGGAAGCTGGAAGGATAGTGATGACAGAAATGGGAAAAAAAAAAAAAAATTGTCATTTGGGGAAATATAAGTTTTGTTTTAAACCTAATGATTTAGAAATGCCTGTGGGACATCTTAGTAAAAAGTTTTAATAAGAAGTTGGTGATAAAAGCCAGAAGTTCCCCACAGTTAGAGGGAAGAATATGAATGATATTTACTGGATGACATCCTGTTAAAGAGAATGAGAAGGAAAGGTCAGACAGGTAAATGAACCAAGAGCTAGTGGTGTCACGAAAACACAGAGAAGAATATATTCAGAGATGAGGGAGTCAACAGTGTCAAGTGCTACGAAGAAGTCAAGCAAGATAAGGTCCGAGAAAAGGCCATCACGTTTGGCAGTTAAAGATCACTGGTCACTTTGAAGAGAACAGTTTCAACTAAGTAACAAGGTTGGAAGTTAAGAGTATAAGGGGCTGAGAAGTAAATGAAAGAAGAACTGGAGATAATGAGTACAGATAGCTTTTTTTTAGTTAAGCTCTGAAAGAGAAGAGATATATGAGAAAAGAAATAGCAGGGCACATGAATTGGGACTTGGGACTCTTTTTTTTGGTAATACTTTTTTTCAGCAAGTTCTAGTTCTTTACCCGTGCGTAGATTATTTTGGCCTTCTGCTAATTTGGGTATTTTATATTTTTGAAGACAATCCTCTTACTTTAATGCCTCGGTTTTGTTAAGCTTATAAATGTGCAGAGTAGGTTCTTATAATTCCTTTTATTGCTTCTGGTTTTGCTGTGATTTTATCTTGTTCATTTCTTGTTTTGTTGATGTGATTGTCCTTTTCATTTTATTCAGATTGATTCGATGTTTATCAATTTATTAGTTTTTTAAAAGATCTAGTTTTGAGTCTATCACTTCCATAGTTGTTTTGTTTTCAATTTACCACTTCACTAATTTTTTAAATTAGTTCTTATGTGAACTTTGGCTATTTGTTGGGTTTCTAATTTTTAAAATGTATGTTCAGTTCATTAATCCTGTCTTTTCTTATTTTGTTAATGTATATTTTTTAAGAATATCATTTTCCCAATTTTAGCTTTATGTCAGAAATTTTGTTAAGGTATTTAATCATTTAAGAAAATTTAGTAACAAAAGTACACAAATTATTCTCAAGAACTGAGAATGAAAACTTCTCACCAGATTTCTTTACTGAGACAAACATGGTCCTACAGTGATGCATCCAAGAAATCAATCATGACCAAGTTGGATTTATACCAGGGAGGCAAAGATGGTTCAACATTAGGAAAATAATCACCATTATTAATCACATGAAAACTAAAATATCCAAAAACACATTACTATGGAATAACGTCGGGGGGAGAAATGATGTGGAGAAAACTTTAACAAAGAGTAATCACTTATGCTAAAAGTCATATAGTGTATAGATATATAAGGATCTTTTATGAAAATTATCTATCTAAAATCAAAAGTAAGCTTCATAGGAAATAGAAATATACTATAAAATCTTCCCAAGTAAATAAATAGACGAGTAAAGCTTAAAGTAGCCCAATTCCCTCTCTATTATTTGATGTTGTTCTTGAAATGTTCACAGTAGCAAAAGGGTAAGAAAAAACAATTCACTATCTAGAAATAAGTAAAGAAATAAAACTATAAAACTGCTGGGAAAATTGGAAACTAGTATGAAAAAAACTAGGCATTGACACACAACTAACACCTTTTACCAAAATAAGGTCGAAAGGAATTCATGATCTAGAAATAAAAAATGATATTATAAACAAATTAGAAGAACGTAGGATAGTTTACCTCTCAAATCTGTGGAGGAAGGAATTTGTGAACAAAGAAGAACTAGAGAACATTATTAATCACAAAATAAATAATTTTGATAATTTTGATTACATCAGGTAAAAAAGTTTTTGTACAAACAAAACTAAAGCAGACAAAATTAAAAGGATAACAATAAACTGAGAAAACATTTTTACATTCAAAGGTTCTAATAAAGGTCTCATTTCTAAAATATATAGAGAATTAACTCAAAATTTATAAGAATTCAAGCCATTCTCCAATTGATAAATAGTCAAAGGATATGAGCAATTTTCAGATGAAGAAATTAAAACTATTTCTAGTCACATGAAAAGGTGCTCCAAATCACTATTGATCAGAGAAATGCAAATTAGGACAATTCTGAGATACCACTACATACCTGTCAGATTGGCTAAGATGACAGGAAAAGATAATGACAAATGTTGGAGGGGATGTGGGAAAACTGGCTCACTGAGACAGTGTTGGTGGAACTGTGAATGGATCCAACCATTCTGGAGTGCAATTTGGAACTATACTGAAAAAGTTATCAAACTGTTCATACCCTTTGACCCAGCAGTGTTTCTACTGGGCTTATATCCCAAAGAAATCATAAAGGAAGGAAAGGGCCCCACATGTGCAAAACTGTTTGTGGCAGCCCTTTTTGTTGTAGTGGCTAGACACTGGAAACTGAATGGATGCCCATCAATTGGAGAATGGTTGAATAAATTATGGTATATGAATGTTATGGAATATTATTGTTCTGTAAGAAACGACCAACAAGATGATTTCAGAGAGGCCTGGAGAGACTTATATGAACTGATGCTAAGTGAAATGAGCAGAACTAGGAGATCACTATACAGAACAAGAAGACTATATGATGATCAATTCTAATGGACATGGCTCTCTTCAACAATGAGGTGATTCAAACCAGTTCCTATTGTTCAGCAATGAAGAAACCATTGAAATCCAGAGAGAGGCCTGTGGGAACAGAGTGTGGACTACAACATAGCATTTTAATGCTTTTGGTAGATGTCTGCTTGCATTTTTTTTTTCTTCTTAGGTTGTTCCCCCCCCCATTTCTAGATCTGATTTTTCTTGTGCTGCAAGATAACTGTATATGATATGTATATATGTATTGGATTCATCATATATTTTAACATATTTAATATGTATTAGATTACCTGCCATCTGGGGAGGATATGGAGGGAAGGAGGGAAAAATTTGGAACAGAAAGTTTTGCAAAGATCAATGTAGAAAAATTACTTATATATTATGTAAATAA
Organism: Myrmecobius fasciatus; assembly: GCA_023553655.1. Classification (NCBI taxonomy): domain Eukaryota; kingdom Metazoa; phylum Chordata; class Mammalia; order Dasyuromorphia; family Myrmecobiidae; genus Myrmecobius; species Myrmecobius fasciatus. The sequence goes on from JAJPUD010001093.1 coordinate 228,369, forward strand.
AAAACTTCAATAAAGAAGCAAACAAAAAAAATACTGTGTTCCTAAAAAAAAAAAAGAAAAAAAAAAGAAAAACTCCCACAATTGTATTAATTGTATTGCTAACCTCTTAATTATGTATTTATACTATATATAACTTACTTTGTACAATTATATTTGTATATATATTTGTTTGTATGTTGTCTCCTCCATTAGATTGTAAATTTTTGAGGGTAGGGATTGTCTTAGCTCTTTTTGTATCCTCAGTACTTAGCACTGTTTAACATATAGTAGGTGTTTAATAAATGTTTATTGCTTGAAAAAAAAAGAAAGAAAACTATTCCTGTTTGCTGAAAATGACAGTTTACCTAGAAAATTTTAAGGAATTAGCAGAAATATTAAGTGAAGCAATAGCTTTAGCAATATTGCAGACTACAAAATGAACCTTCACTAGAGTTATATAAAATAAACATCACCAGCATTCCTATATAATAATAAAATGCAAGAGACAATAATAGACAGGGTAATACCATTCCAAATTACTACAAAATGCATACATCAAGGAATCAATCTACCAAAAAAAATACTTGAATAGATTCTATTATAGGATGTTCCTTAAAGGAATAAAGAACTTAAATAGTTGGAAGAATATTCATTGTCCATGTATGATACAAGCCTATATAGTAAAAATGATAATATTATCAAAGTTAATTTACACTTTTAAAACTATAGAAAGCCATACCAATAATTTTCAAAACTCCACAAAATAACAAAATTCCTTTGCAAAAGCAAAAGAATTATTATATCTAAAAAATAATGAAAAGAAATAGAGCTAAAGTAGGAATAGTATTTTGAGACCTCAAACTACATTATACAGCTGCAGGCACTAAAACCTTCTGATATTTGTTAAAAAAATAAAGAAGCAGATCAATGGAACAAACTAGAAAAAGGAAAAATCATAAATAACCAAATTTCCTAACAAAATGGTCAATAAAAGAGAAACTATACAGTATGGGAAAGAACTCCCTATAACCTGCTAGGAAAACTGGAAAGTAGTCTACCAGAAATCAGACTAGACTACTACTTTATGCCATATTCTATAATATACCCTAAATGAATATGTGCCATTAATATTCAGAAAAGCAGATTATGCCTCTCTAATAGTTACAAAAGATATATTCTTAATCAAGAAAAAAAATTAAAGAAGACAAAATAACTGATTATCTGCATGAACAGCTTTTGCTTCAACAAATTTAACGCACTTAGGTTAAGAAATTAAGTAGATGAATAAATTATATTAAATTTATCTTTTAAAGGTTCAGTATATAAAATATGAATAATTTACAACTATATGTGTGTACATATATACATATAAATAACAAAAGTACCAATTTTTTTACATGGGCATGGCTCTTTAGGAGGGAAAGTTAAGTAGAGAAAATTATGGTGATATTAAAACAAGTTATCAATAAAAATATTTTTTTTAAATTGCAAATATTTTAAAGAGAAAAGGGCAGAGAAGATAGCAAAATCAAGAGAAGACCTTTTATGGATAGGGTATATAGGTATTCTACTGTGCCATTCAGAATTCATACTTGTATTTACAGTACTATCAGCAAGTCAATAAACATTTTACATAGTAAACTACATGCCAAATGCTAACTGTACCCAGGAAAATACCCATACACATTTTTTTTGGGGGGGGATGGAGAGCTAACCAGTGATTTTATTGGTATTCATGCTAAGGAAATTCCTTCCACCAAGACATATATATGTTGCAAGATATAGAACAGGAAAAAAGAGAAAATAAAGAGACATATTTCAGGGGGACATGGACTCTATTGTCTTTGTAAAGTGTAAGGAATAGAGGTATAAGGGTAAATTGGTGACGACTATCTGAACATTGGTTATGACTCTAGGAAATGTGACTTACTTAGGGTCAATAGTCACTATTTCAGAAGCAGTTCTTGAATCTAAGCCTCCAAGACTGTGAAGCTGGCCTTCTATCTGTAATTATTTCAATAATCTCTTACATATAGACATATACACACATAAAAATGTCAATATATTCATATTACACATTTATTTGGAGAAGAGAACAAGAGCAATGGCACATAGTAGAGTGTAAGATGGACTCAGAAAACACCTGGATTTAAATGTGTGGAAATCAGGAGATTGTTCCTGAATAGGCAGTAATGTTTTTGTTTGTTTGTTTGTTTGTTTGTTTTAATATTCTTCAAGTCTTCAAGGGGGCTTTGGAAACATCAAAAGAAATAATTAAAACAATTAGCATCAGAGTCGAAATAAATATTCCCTCTCCAACCCAAATAGCCAGAAATTTAAGACACATCGATGGGACTGTTTCTAGGGACAACCATATGGTAGTTGGTTTGGGGCATTTTTTAAAGAATGATTTTTATTCTTTTGAAAAGAAAAAAAAAAGGTAGATATTATCTACATGATATATACTTTACATATCTTGATAACCATGTAATTCACGTATCCTATCAACATTCAAAGAATACTATCTAAAATAAATAAAGTTTGGGGTAGCACCAGCCCTGAAATCAGGAGGACCTGAATTCAAATCTGGTCTCAGATACTTAACATGTCCTCGCTGTGTGACCCTGGGCAAGTCACTTAACCCCAATTGGCTCACTAATAAATAAATAAATGAAATAAAGTTTATATCAAGAAAGGTATTTCTTTGAGAGAAGAATTAACCAATATTATTGTGAATAGAGAGGCAAGAGGATTATCAATACTTTGGAAAAGGACATATACAATTCCAAAGTGTCCTTTTAAAAAAAAGTAGTAAAATATTTAAGGAGTCTTATGGTTTGTAAAATATTTTACAAATATTATCTCATTTTATCACCTCAACAACTTTTGAGAGATAGGTGCTTTAATCATTTCCATTTTACAGATGAAAAAGTGATGCAAGCAAAAGCAACTAGTTCCAAGATTACATGGCTAGGAACCATCTTGAGGCTAGATTTTGACTTCATATTGTTCTTTCCTTAGGTCAAGTACTTTATCCACTTTATCCAATGTGCTACCTATCTAGCTGCCTCAAATAAAGTAAACAACTTTATTTTGATGATCAAAATATAGTACATATCTAACCTGAAAATTAAGTACCTGGTTTTTAAAAAAAAGTTTTATTTTAAATTCTTTGTGCATTAATCCTCATGAATTCAAACTCAAAATAGGTCAATGGTAATACTTTTTTATTCTTAGGGAAAAAAAGTCTTGCACATAATACATTATCAATCAATTAACCAATAAATATTTTTTTAAGCTCTTATATGGTACACTAGATAAGAGTGTTTCAAGGCAGAAAGATCTGAGTTCAAGTACTACCTGTGAATATACTGATTATTTAGGCCTGGGTAATTTTTAAATTAGTAACTTAGAACTCTCTGAGATTATAAATTGCACAGAGGGTACTAACCTGCATTAGTAGAAGTAGTTATTTTCATTCAAGGTTTTCTTATATGAATGAAATCACATCCATCCCACCCACTTACATATAATTGTAAAACACTATGCTAAGACTAGGGATTACAAAGAAAAGCTAAAAACAGTCCCAGACATCTTATCTTACAATTCTGAAAGTGGAAAATAACTGAACAAATGCTTGTTGAATTGAGTGCTGCTTCAATTAGTGCCTATACAACTCGGCTGGTAATCCTATCATTTTACAAATCAGACTATAACTTAAAGATAAAAGTTTTTTATTTTTAACCTGAAAGAGATATTAGACTACTTAACTGTAAGTATAGCTTTACTAGTCTAATACCTATCCATCCTGGTATTATAATGAGTCAATACATCTTTAATCTTCCTCTATTACACTACTTGGAGCCTACCATAAATGAGATGGTGGGATCACCCCTACTTAAAAAGCATATCTAGAAAAGAATGGCAGTTTGCCCTAAATGACAAAATGAACTAGGAAGACCTCAATTCAAATCCTGACATGTATGGATGGCATGATCCTGAACAAGTAGCTTAACCTCTTAAATGAATCCAGACAACCCTCTAAGAGTTTTAAGTTGCAGAAAAGTTGTCAAAGGCCTGTACTGGAAGAGGGATTTCTTTTAACAATTAAATCATAGACAAAGAGCAAAAAAAATGGGGAAGGACGGAGCCTGAATTAGTACTGCCACTTATCTTGGTCAAGCCCTACATTATAATAATTAAACAAATTCAAAGCAATGAAGTGATTTGCCTAGGAACACAGATCCACTTAAAAGCACTGATTTAATGTGCATAAGATGATGAAAAATTTACTTACACAATAGTTAACTAGTGTGCATATTATTTAAGTTATCTATAAAGTGGTTTTGGTCACAATGATGGAAACTAAATTTTAAAAATAAGCCAAGAAGAAGGTATCTGCCTCTCAAAGCCTTCTATCTTATGACACCAACTAATTTTTCACTCCCTTCCAAACAGACTCTCTACTCTAACCAGGGCTACTTTTTGGGTGTTGCACACAAAACTAATAATCCACTCTTTACTTTTTGTTCATTGTTTCCTTTGGAATGTTCAGCTTTTCCCCTTTCCACTTATCTAGAAAACTCAAAAATCCCTTTCACCTCTCAGAATAAGTTCCAAATTCTACCCATATGACAATTTCCATTTCCTTGAAAAAGTCTTTTTTAATTATTCCAATCCAAATTCATCTCTACTCTCTATGCAAAACTAACTTTTACTTTCCTTAACTCAAGAAGTTTTGTCTTCCCAACCACAGTAAATCTATAAAGACCAGAGTCATTTACCCTCCTTCAAGATGGGAGCTATTTTCTCTATTTCTAATACTACCAACAGTTTTAAGGATCTTACAGACATCAAGCTTGCTGATTGACTTAGTGAAGTTGTGAGAATTCAAGACAATAATATGGAGTATACTACTTATCTCCTAGAAAGCTATTCATAAAGAAGACAATTATCCTTGAAAGTTTTAAAATATTAAATTTTTATTAATACTTTTTATTTGCAAAACATATGTATGGGTAATTCCTAAACATTAACCCTTACAAAGCTTTCTGTTACAAATTAAAATATTTAAATTAAAAAATTAAAATATTTAAAATTTAAAAATTAAAATATTTAAAGTTAAAAAACAATGAATATGGCTTTAAATTATTTGTGGCTGAAATTCTCTGGAGTATTCTTTTATGTATTCTAGTTACTGCAGAGATTCACCCTCATTCAAAACAAGTTAAAACTGTTCAAAATCTCACTTTTGCTATGTGATTTGTTAGAAATGCTCCATGATACTGTTTAAAGTACTTAAGCAAATGATTCAGCTAAAACACATGAAAAACTTTTTTTTCCCTTTATGAACTCCAGCCACAGAATTTCCTATGAACCCTCAAGAGGCAATCTAGATAATTTAAACAGGAAACTTTATTATGCCTACAATACAATTCTGGATGGAATATAAAGCTAAACCTAGAAACCTGCTAAACCTTAAAGGCGGGTAAACTGATGGAAAAACTCATTTCATTTATTCACTTAATAGGCATTCATTGGTTACCTACTGAGTATATAACACTATCTGAGTCACCCTTATATCCATGGGAATAAATAAATACATTATGAAGGTAAGTCTGAGACATGAGGTTTGCTGTGAGAATATTAAATATACCATAAGATAGATTTAAATGCAAAATCTGATTTACTATTGTTATCAAAACATTTATTAGTAGAAGATTAGTTTCTTTCATACAAAACAAATACTCTGGACACAAAATGAAAATTGTATCAGCCTTTCTGAGAAAAAAAATTACAACTGTGCTATAATTTATTTTTAAAACATTGCTCTTTGGCTTTTAATATAGAAAAGCCATAACTAAGTTAATGAACAAATAAGCAGCTTTTTCTGTTATCTTTTGCCCACCATATAAAATAAAGGGTTACTGGAAATATGTGTAAGTCCAGCAATACCTTAAAACTAGTGTCTCGCAAGCCAGTGTGGGACAAATGAAATTAAAATATAACTGGGAAATAGTAAAAAAAACAAAAAACAAAAAACAAAACAAAAAAACAAAGATAATGCTAATTTGTCGTTTGTAAGTCATTATACAGCCAAAGGAAATGGCCCCAATTTCTGTTTGAATTTGACACTGTAGTCTAAAAAGATTTTAAAGATTCCTTTTCTCAACCTCTTAAATCAAGCAACATTTTTGGAAGAGATGTATGAAAAAATAATAGTGAAATCTAAAAACTATATCTCCATCTCTACAATTAAAACAACCATTGTTCATTTAGCTCATGGTAAGACTGGATAATAGGAATGTGAACCAATTCAAGAAAATTATAATGATCAGACTTAATAAAATGAAAAGATAAAAGATTGTCCAATATACCTTATTTTGTACTCTTCTAAACGATTCAAAAAAATTAAATATATAGCATCATTTTAGTCCTCACTAAGAAGTCCAGAGACAAAGACACAGCTTTCTTTTCATTTCAAAGACAGATTAACTGACAAGTAGGTAGGCTAAGTAGCCTTAGGCTACAGGGTCAGTCAGTCCCATCTCACTCCAAGAGCCATGTCTGACTCCTAACTTGAGTTCAATTCCCTCAGTATGTATTTTTAGTACTTCACATTTTATCAAGGAGCTACATACTAATTATACTATAAGCTTCACAAACAATGAGAATTAAACAGTTGTTCCAAACACAGTGTGGACTGGATTGACTCCTTCCCAGTTCTGTATTTTCCCCTTAATAATAACCTAGATACCTAGTCAAAAAAATAAAAAATAAAAAAATCCAAATACAATTAAGTTGTACTCCAGATGAATTGAGCCATAATACATCTTCCTGAATGTTCTTTCTAAAACTACTTCTAAAGGTTCCTTTACTAAAACTCTGCTTTTTCTCCCAATTTGGGGATATGCCTGAAATTTTGTAAGATTTCTCTTACAAAAATACCATCTTAGAAGAAAAGCAAGAAGTTCTATTAATAATTGACATATTTATTCTCGTTAAATTTGCCTTCAAAACCACAATGTTCAAAATGATGCACATACATTACTGTCTACTGACAAAGGAATTTACAAGCTTTGAATGCTTAGTGGATATACAGTGCCATCTGCTGTACCAGCTGATACTTTCTTGGGAAATTTTTTTTGAGATATTATTAGCTTAAAATGGCCAAAAAAATAAATGATCTAGGAAAAAAATAGATCTCAAAATTGAATGACAAGCATTTCTTTATGCTTAGCTTTTCTGCATTACATTTTGGGAAAATAAATTAAAACTGTGGGAGTTTAGTAGCAGCAACTATTATCAGCCTGTTTAATTTACTGTTCTTAAATCGATCCTTCTGTGTGAACCTCCTAGACAAATACAGCAAAGAGGAAGAATCGGTGATATGAGCCCTCAACAGGCTACCCCCTTCATCACCAAAAAAAAAACAACACAAAAACTTAAGTAGATCCTCATTTTTGTGTGTCCCAAGACCCAAAAAACAATGCTTTTTTTTCCCCTCCTGTTTATTACTGATACAAAGGAACTAGAAGATGGTGATCCTACCTTAAACTGGGATCATAGCTTAAACTTTAAAAGTATTTTTATGTATATTATTTCAGAAAATTTCAAGATTACTAAATGAAAGTGATGACCAGCAAAAGCAGAGGGAAAAGTAGCAGGGTGAGCTATGAGTACTAATTGGAAAGACAGGCAATTGTGGAAGCCACAAAAGGGCTCCTTGCTCTCAAAAATGCTTAGACAGCTTCAAAACAAAAAGAATCTGTGGTTTTTTAAAATTCTTGGTTTAGCAGAATATGAACTTATTGTCACTAGAATTGGGATATAACTAATCTAAAATGTATGCCAAAGAAAGAAACAAATGAGAGCTTAAAGCATCTAAAATTAACCAGGTACTAAAATGTATTGCCTATGATAGAATGCATTTGAAATTCCGTTTAAATGTCTAACAGTTATCAAAACTATCTGTACAATACCTTTGTAAAACATATATTTAATTAATAAATATTGAAATTGCTTTGAGATAAAAGTTGTCAAAAAATGAATCAAATGATATCACTTTAAAATGAATCAGGAATTTTCAAAAGTTCCGGAATGTATTATAATCACCATTGCTCTAGAAATTGCCAATTTAAATTCCATTCAATGTTAAACCTGAAAACTGGAGGGGAAAAAAAAAAAAAAAAACCTCCATGCAAGTGATTAAGTCAAAATGTCTACTTTCATGACTGCAAGAAACAATTATAAAGCAGTCGGACAAATGTAACTCAAATCAAATTGCACTACATTAAAAAAAAAAAAAAGAAAAAGAAAAAGAAAAAAAAGGAAACTGCTATTTATTTACAAGTACATCTGAGCTGACAGTAATGTCTTTGTCTTTAAAAACAAATTCAGAGCGCCCTCTAGTGGGAAACCATAATAAAACATGAAAATTAAAGCTTCAGTTTGGAATATTAAAATACATTTTCAATAAGACAATCAAACTAATTCTTGACTTAGGTTAGTCTATCAAAATATATTAGGTAATATCTATTTTACAAACTTTAGAAATGTAATCTAACTCTCCTCCTTCCTGCACAGACATACATCAGTTGGAAGCTCCTATATTAAAGATATTTTATTCATAAAAATACAATAACCAATCAAGTTATTTATTAAGTGCCTATAACATGCTGAATATGCTAGGCCCTGAGAACACAAATACAAAATTGTTCGTTAAAAAAGAAAAACTCTTAAAGAGTGTTTGGCAGAACATATGTTGAAAGATGGTTGAAAGAGTAACTTCCGATTATTTACTTTGTGCCAATAGTAGTGTGTTCATTAAAGCTTAAATTTGAATCATGTGTGTGTATGCACACATACAAAACCATTTCTGCTGTGTGTATATGAATGTATGTATATATGTACACACATAAACATATAATATGTATTTCAATGGATCTATGATCTCATCAATAATGTGGCTATTTTGGTCATACTATTCTAAACTAATTCTGACAAAGAGAAAACTGTTGCTGAAGAAGAAATTTTGGGGTAAGTGACTGTTCCCCTTTTAGAATATAGATAAGTTAGGTACAGTCTAACAATTACCCTACATCTCGAGAGAATAGACTCTTGTAGAGAAACCTAAAATTATTAGATGAAATCAGTCCAGAAAGATTTTTGTGACGATACAAAAATAAATAATCCCAAATCAGGGAGTTCCTCAATCGATCTGAAATGTCCAGAATGAGATAGGGATGAATTCTAAAAATAACAAACACATACAAAGAGTTCTATGATTTTGTTATCAAGGATATATTTTCTGTCAGTATAGATGTTAAGCTAAACAATCCCTACTTTTCTTCCCAATGACAGTCCCAGGGGGAATCTATCTCCCTAATCCTGAAGGCTTTGTCCTAGGTTTTCCTAAATTTCAATATCAGTAAAGTATCTATGCGCTCTATTGGTTGTTCTGTGTTCCTAATACAACAACATATTTATAAAGTTTTATAGAATATTTCTCTCTACAAAGAGATAGTTATTGCTCCTTCTCTCTCTCCTTTGAGGGATCCTCTTATAGATCACTCTATCACTGTATGTCCCTCAGGGTTTTGTCCTTCATCCTCTTCTCTTCTCCCTCTATTCTACTTGGTGATCTCATCAGTTCCCAAGAACTTAATTAACCATCTCTATGCAGATGACTCTCAAATCTACCTTTCCAACCTCAAACTCTCTGCTGACCTCCAATCATACATTTCCAACAGCCTTCCAACATCTTGAAATCAATGTCCAGCAAACATTTTAAACTTAAGAAATCCATGACAAAACTCATTATCTTTCCCTCCAAATACTCCCTGCTTCTTACCTTCCCTACTATATAGAAGGCAATACCATCTTTCAAGTTTCTCACACTACCAACCTAGGAGTCATCCTGGATTTCTCACTATTTCTTATCCCCCATATTTCACTTTTACATTTCTTGAACATGCCCCTTTCTCTCCTTTGACACTGCTTCCTCTCGAATTCTCCTTGCCTTTCCCTCTTATTTTGCAGTTGAGTGAAATGGATTTCTATAACTATGCATGTCTTTTTTGATTTGTTCAGATGATAGTGGATTTCAAGTGTCAGCCCTGCCCACCAACCCACTCATCCTTGTTTGCATAGATGATCCTCATAATGTGAGGGTAATTTTCCCTAATTTATCTTTTTGTTCTCCTTCAGTATATTCCTCTTCCCCTCTCTTTCTTCTCTTAATGATCATTTTTAAGATCTTTAAGACTTAAGAGAATCACCTCTAGCCTTTGACTAACTGATCTACCCTGAAGAAACAATACCCCATATGTGAATGCAGTTTATTCTTTAGTTTTTACTTTATTTTTACTTACTTATATATTTATTTACATCCATTTTATTTATTTATTCATGCAAGTCTCCCTTTTTATACTTCTCTTCATTCCTCCTTAACTTCAAAGATTTTTCATAGTTCAAGTTTTTTTTTTTTTTTTTTTTTAATCCAGAAGTCCTTTGGAACTCCTTTATTTCATGTAAGATCCAATTTTCCTCCTTTAGAATTATTGTTTTTCTAGTTGTTATTCTTGTCTGTAAGTTCATATCCTTTGCCTTCTGGAAAAATATTCCAAATCCTCTTCTTTATAGTTGTGATTGCTAAATAGTGTGGGACTTTTACTGTACCCTTAGGATTTGAATTCCTTCTCTCTTGATGTTTGCTATGTTTTTACTCTGATCAAGAAACTGGATTCTGGCTATGATGTTCCTAAGAATTTACATTTTCAGATTTCACTGAAGAGGTAACCAATGGCTTCTTTCTATATTTACTTTGCCCTCTGGTTCTAAGAGATCTGTGCATTTTAAAGATTTTTTGAAATATGATGACTAGGTTTTTTCTTTTTGGTGGTGGCATTTAGATAGTTCAATGATATTTAAATCTTACATTTTCTTCTCTATGTTTGGCTTTTTGACTTTGTTATATTTCTTGGAGGTTTATGAAGTCATTGGCTTCTATTTGGTCCACTCCCATTTTCAGGGAGTTTGTTGTTTGGGCAAAGTTTTGTACCTCTTCTGTCAAGTTTTTTATTCTTTTTCCAATTCTTGTTTTCAAAGCTCTCATTTCTTTTCCATTTTTCTCCCCTCTAATACTCTCATTCCAATCATGCAAAAAAAATTTTTTAACAACCAGTGCTATATATAAGAACAGAGTAAGTTGCTCTATGACATACAGAAATTGAAGAATAACAAATATAACAAGTTAGAGATTTCTGTGTTAGAGGGTAGGCTGAACTAGAAGGCCATTAAAGTATCAGTTAATATGGTTTGTATTTTAAATAAACAATCAAACTAACCAAAATTAACCAATGATTTTGTATGAGAACCTTTTCTATACACTTTCTAAAATTTATTCATCTCTGAAGTTAAATCATAATTCTATCAATTACCATGATTCATTACCTGTTTTTGTCAGTAAAAGGTTATCCAAATGCCTGTCTCCAACTCCAAGTATATATGTAATTACACAATAGCCAGCTGTAATGACAATTCAAAAAGGAAAATTACTAAAAAAACAAAGTCACAATTTGTAAATTCAATTTGTGCTATTATGATGACAATATATGTACCACTATCTTGTTTGCAACACTTACTATGTAATCATAGGCAAGTCATTTAATTATTTTAACTTGTTTACCTAGTTATAAATACAACAATTGTAATATGTGGTTTACCTACCTTGCAAGATTGTTCTGTGGGCAAAATTAAATGTATGTCAAGTATTTGAAAACCTAAATGTATTACATAAATGCCAGGAAGTTATTAATTTTTTAATACCACTAATAAATATACTATTTGGAAATAAGCAAAATCTGCTAGATTTGCAAGAAAGACATGATTCTGGAAAAATATAGAACTGCTCAAAGATTAAATCACATGTCAGGAAATTTAATTATAAAGAATGCTTGTTATATTTAAATAAGAATACCAATTTAAAGCTCATTCTATAAAGGAAAAAAGTACCTGTAGAAATATAAAAGATAGTTACTACCCTGATAAGATCAGAGGAAACTGTTATCTGCCAAGATTACAGTGATGGCTGAAGAGTTTTTTTTTTAAATTGTGAATCTTCTGAACTGACAGCAGGTAGGACAATAGATGCACTCATTTTAGTAGTAATGGCTTTTAAGCACCATTGCTATGAACACCTTCTAACCCATTAAGAAAAGTGACATGATAAGGGTTAGGGTGCAAAAAACTTTGAATATAGTTTTCTTCCTGAATTTCATACTTCTGTGTCTCTTCCGCTGCTAAGAAATATGCTGAAAAACTAAAATTTGAGATTGACAGCGAATTAAATATGCAACTCATTATTTCTTGTGGATATCAGTTTTCCCCATTACTAAGATAACAATAATTATAAAACATAGTCAGGATCATCTAATAATATTTCTGTCAATGGCCACATCAATTCTGTCCAAATGCAGAAACTATGAAAATAAACTTATTTGCCAATAGGCTCTTTAAATAACAGTCTACTAGAAAATTAAAGTTATGATAAAGTAGAATAATATGCTCTTCTCATATGAAACTCATTAAAACATAATATTTGTTAAATATAGGGCTTTGAAAACTTAGAAAATGAATTAGTTCAAATTAGTTTGCATGTAAACAGTAATTTGTATAAGTTTCTTTTTATATGAAACTGGGTACAAAAATGACAGTATCTACCCTTCATATAGAATTTTACAATTCCCAAAGAACTTTTAGATGCATGACTTCACTCACCATCTCAGGTAGATAGGGCAAGTATTGCCATCCACTGGACCAATAAAGGGGAAGGGGCTCACTCAAAGTCAACGATTCTAAGCCTCAGGCCATTGTTTTATTTTATTTTGGGTTTTTTTTTTTTTTTTTTAATACACCACTATTAATGACAATAAGGCAGTAAAAAAGGGAATTTTATTGTGTTTTGTTTCCAAAACACATATACCAATTCCATCTTAGGCCTTCAGGATTGTTACCTAGAAGAAGATAGGTTTAATCCAAAAATTTCGACAAACTCAAAATATTTTGCAACTTCTGTAATTTGCTTCAACAGTCAGTTTATGAATTACACGAGAAAATCAGACCCACTTCTCAACAATTCCAACTATCTATTTATTTATTGGTTTTCAGAAAGTCTTTTAGATTTTTTTTTAAAAAGTCAAATCAGCTCTTGAAAGATTTGTTAGAACTGAGGTTATACAAAAGAATATTATGGCAGGTTTTAAAAGCAATTTTAAATAAAGAGCTTCAAAAGCATTATGAGCAATGTATACTGCTCTCTCAAGCTAACTAATTTGAATTGTGTAAATTTGGGTACACTTGCTTAAAAACAAAAACAAAAAACATTAGTTTGGTCCCAGCTCATACAATGAATAAATTGCAAATGTATAAGTTAGAAGATAGGCATATTTAATGTGGTAGTAAAGAGTTTTGAAGCTTAAGAAAGAAGGTTGTGGTGGGAAAGCTTTGTAACAGAACAGGGAGTGTCTAGAACATTCCTTAGAGAGACTACTAATATATATATATATATATATATACTTTCTTGATCTGGTAATTTATTGTTATATATTTTGAATCCTCCCTGATGTTCTACTGGGCACATGACAATGTTCTCTTTTGTTTTGTTTTAATTTGTTTTGTATTCCTTTTCTGCTTTTCTTATTTTTTTTTTCAAAAAAAAAAAAAAAAAACCAACCTAAAGGTATGCAGAAATCCTGAAAAAATGATGAGTATTATAATTAATTCTTTCTTATATTCAATAAACATTTATTGTCATTATTTTAAAAAGTCATATTTAGTTCTTAAATATGTTTTAATTGTAAGGATATTAATAATTATTTTGAAATTTAGGATGGCAAGATTATTACTAAACATATATTAGGAAATGTGCTAAGGTATTTTGAAATTTTTTTTTAACCAGGCCTATGATTTCAATGCTGTGAGGAGACTCTCAATCAATGCAAATCAACAATTGTTTTATATACATATGGATTTATACTTAACTTCACTGAAAAATTAAGGATCAAACAAAAATGTATCAGAAGTGAAACTGGGACCCAGGTCTTCCTAGTTATAAATAAGGCTGTCTCTAAATCCTAATCATTTGAAGCAAGGAAATATTTTCTTCTATATTAAAAGATAATTTGCATTCAGGATTAGGCTAATGATTTGCAATTCTGGGTTTCTTCTTAGTGAAGCCTACAGTTAACAATTTCTTTTCTTTTTTTTTTTTTTTTTTTTTTGCTTTTTGCTAAGGCAATTGGGGTTAAGTGACTTGCCCAGGGTCACACAGCTAGGGAATGTTAAGTGTCTGAGACCAAATTTGAACTCAGGTCCTTCAGGATTGGTGCTCTATCCACTGCGCCACCTAGCTGCCCCTTAATTTCTTTTCAACACAACTAGTGGATTCTATTTGCCATACACAAATGGAGTCTGCAATAATACATCTAGAATTCTGAGAGATCCCTAGAAAGCAATTTAATCACTTAACACTCATTCTAAAATATTTTTTTAAGGCCATCTGGAAAGCAAATCTTTGAAACTTAGCTCAAGAATTCAACCTGAATCCTAAAAAAGTAACAAAAACATTTAGTCTCAATTGATATTTCCTAAATATGAAAATAATTTCATTTACATGAGAGGTTTATGGATCCCTTTTAATTAAAAATTTCCAACCAGGAATGCTTTTTTTTTTCTTGGGGATAAACTTATTAATCAAATTTGTTGCAGTTATAATGGGGTTCAAGTGACAGACTGCAAATTAGAACATCAGATCTCAGAGTCTTCCCAAGATGGTTTAATCTACTGGACAATCATAGGAATTGTTTCTATATAATAAATGTAGGGACAGGATAGACCCTTGAACATTTTCTTTAAAAAGTTTAAGTAATCAAATCAAATAAATAGTCAAATAAAAATGGAGCAAAATCAGCATACCAGCAAACATCACATTCAAAAAGAATTAAATTACATTAGTGCTGTGTCATGATTGTTTTGGCAAAATACAATGGCTTTTATTCACTACTATTCATAAGCATTATAAAGGATGCTTGGCCTTTTTGTTTTTACTCCTATAATTTCAAGTAGCATTTAAAGCTTAATGTGCTAAATTACCATGGGTGTAGCAGCATGATCTAAAAAAAAGTTATTTATGTCAATAATGCATATGAATGTTATATTCTTTAAGACTGAAGTGGAAGTGGTAGCTTTCCTATCTAAGAACATAAAGTGATCACTTGAAGACTTACCACAGCTTTTAACGTAAGTATCCATCACTTCAGCACTTATTCCATTAGGTCCATTCTCACTTGGTGCATATCTTCTAAAAAAGTTCTGAAAGGACATTATTTACATTATTATTTATTTAAAATAATCTTGAAACAAATGAAGGGCACAATAGAAGTGCAAAGAAGGGTTTAAAAATGGGCAAAAATATTTGGTTTATAATTTTAGTTAATTTATTATATGAGACAACAGACTCAGCAGCTGGTCTTATTTAGAGGTCCGACAAGACTGATCATAAGAATACATGCTGGTACAACCATATTATGAGAAAACATTAAATAGGGCAAGGCAAAGTAAATTTGTTTTGATGTTATACTTCTCATCCAATTTTATCTTTGTTTTATTATTTTCTACAATATGAAGACTGAATTTTTAAATTACTTTATAAACAGAAATACATTGAAATGCTTTTCTTTAAAAAAATCAAAAAAATTAAAGCTAAACATAAAAATAATTTAAGTAAGTCCAAGGCAGTTTAAAAACAAACAAAAAGAATCACATAAGCAATTATATAAAATAAGTGTTCCAAAGAATCAAGAGATATATTTCTGATCTCTTCCAAGTTTCTCAGAATGTAGAATTCTTACATCATCTTTGAAGTATACCACCACCCACATATAAGATCTTAAACCTCGTTTTAAATTCCACAATCTATATTTTTTTTGATGACAAATGGCGGAGGGCAGTTCCTAATCAAATTCAGGTTCTATAATTTTGTTATAATTTGTATCATGTGAAAGAAAGAGCTGACGCTTTAGGCATGGAGAACTTTCCCTACTAATGCAGACTGCAACTCCATACACTTGAACTCAAGTCTTCTTGAATTCAAATCCATCGCTTTTTTTTATAGAGTTTTTAAAAAAAATGTTTTTTAGCTTTTCATTTTCAAAATACACGCAGATAGTTAATATTCATCCTTGCAAAACCTTGTGTTCCAAATTTTTTCTCCCTCTCTTATGTGCAATTCTTATATATAAATATTTCCATAATTATCATGCTTTACAAGAAAAATCAGATCAAAGAGGGAAAAAAATGAGAAAGAAAACAAAAAGCAAACAAACAACAAGATAAAAGGTGAAAATACTGTTATGATCCACATTCAATCCACACAGTTCCCTTTATGGATGCAGATTCCCTTGATCACAAGTCTATTGGAATTGCCAGCACTATTAATCACTATAATAAGCTAACTCCAGTTACATAATCAATTAAAAGGGTTTTTTTTTTTTGTTTGTTTTTTTTGTTTTTTTCCTATTAGCCTGTCTCTTTTTCAGTTTCTGGGTAAGAAAAAAAAAAAGGACTAGGATCCAGAAAATCTGGGTTCCACTTTAGGTAAGTCATCTCCTGGACCTGAACTTTTTTACCTATAAGATTACAGTATTAGAATAGATGATATCTAAGGTCAACAAGCACTCTGTCAAATTCTAGATTTCTGGAACTGCAAAGTTAATTCCCTCATAATAAACATTTAATTTGTTTTTAATTCATTTTAAACTTAAAACAAAAAAGAAGAAAAAAAAACAATGTATGTACACAGCAGAACATGAGAGGAGTCAATATAAAACAACAAATTTTCAATTCAAGAAAACTTATGTAATAAATGGTATGCATTACTTTCAAAACTACTCAAGTTTTCCTTCTAGGTTTTCTTTTGTTCTCTGCTGTGAACCTTTTATTTTCCCTTCTCAATGCTTCTGCCCTAAAGAAGGCCAAGACTAAATAAACATGCATACATAAATATGTATATAAATATACACACATATACACACATATTAAGATTATGCTATATATATTTCTATTTGTCAGTCCTTTCTTTGGAAATAGATAGTATCTTCCTTTATAGGTCTAAATATTTCTGTTTTTCTAAACCAACCAGCTCATCATTCCTTATATCACAGTTGTATTAGACCATAATCATTTACACACAGCATATTTAGTCATTCCCCCACTGAAGGACATCTATTATTCTAGTCAATTTGAGACTAATTGGTTTGATTTGCACTTCTCTTATCAATAATAATTTAGAGCATTTTTTCATATGATTATATACAGTTCTGTGATACAGTTTTGATTTCTTCATCAAAAAACTGTTGACATTCCTTGAGCATTTATCATTTGGGCTATGACTCATAGTCTCATAAATCCGACAAAGTTCTTTATACATGACAAATGAGACCTAAACAATATTGAATAATATTGGTGACATAGTATATTTTCTCTATTTTTCTCTTTTAATTAAATCTATTTGAACTTGAACTTTGTCTGAAATCATGATTACTACCTCTGCTTTTTTTACATAATAAATTGTGCTTCTGCACTTCATTTTAACTTTGCATTTTTAATTTTAATTGAGTTTCCTGAAAAGACTATAGTGTTAAATTAAAATGTTTAATCAATTCTGCTATCTATTTTTGTTTTGTGTGTAAATTCATCCCATTCACATGCAAAGGTATAATTACTTGTACATTTCCTTCTATTTTTCTCACCATCCTTCTTCACCCTATTTCCTTTCTCTCTCCCCACTCATCTGAATTACTGCCACTTGCTACCTTACCTTCTTATTCCTTATTCTACCCACTCCAGTAAGATTTCCTCCTTTATCCCCTCCCCTCTCCTCCACCTTAATCTATTCTTCTAAGGATTCCTCCCCTATTTTTCCTCCTCTTTCTAGATGTCCCTCCATTATCCTATCCCTTCAATCTCATTTCATTCTAAATTTGGAAGACCTGGGCAGTGCAGTGGATACAGCACCAGCCCTTAAGTCAGGAGGACCTGAGTTCAAATTTGGTCTCAGACACTTAACATTCCCTAGCTGGGTGACCCTGGGCAAGTCACTTAACCTCAATTGCCTCAACAAAAAAGCAAAAAAAAAAAGCTAAATTTGGAAGACTTTCATATCTTTGTTAAATGTATTTGTTGCTTTCTCTTTAATCTACTGCTGATTAGAATAAGGTTCTAGCACTAACAGGCCTCTATCCCCATTTGTTTCTTCTGTATCAGTTTTTCTTTTCATACCTCATTTGTATCAAGTAATTATTCCTTTTTAGCTTTATCTACACTGTTTTTTTTTAGAGCCAAGCCTTTCCTTCAAACTATCCAAATAAGAATGACAATCACATGAGGATGGAAAACATTTCTGAATGTAAGAAGTAAACATTTTGACCTTATCAAGTCCCTTATAATTGGTTTTTAATGTTTACCTTATATTTCTCCTGAATCTTATATGCTGAATTTACCATTAACTTCTGCTCTTTTTGCCACAAATAATACCTGAAAGTCTTTCAATTTGTTAAATATCTTTTTTTTTTTGTTTCTGTTTTTTTTTAATTTAGGATTTTGCGGTCAAGTTACCATTGGTCATAACTCCATTTCTTTTGCTCTATGAAATGTAGTAGTCCAAGACCTACAATCCTTTAAAGGAAGCTACTAGATTTTATGTAATCTTAATTGTAACTCCATTGTTGGAAACTGTAATCTCTAAGCTACTAGCAAAGCCAGAGCATTGAAATCAGATGTACACAGCACCCATTCAGAAAACAACATTTCCTTCTATAATTAATATTATTGGGGTTTTTTTAAGAATGGAATTTTTCTA
The DNA here is from genome assembly GCA_023553655.1 of Myrmecobius fasciatus. Classification (NCBI taxonomy): domain Eukaryota; kingdom Metazoa; phylum Chordata; class Mammalia; order Dasyuromorphia; family Myrmecobiidae; genus Myrmecobius; species Myrmecobius fasciatus. The sequence goes on from JAJPUD010001093.1 coordinate 247,267, forward strand.
TCCTAATAACATCAATTTTATTCTGAGGCAAATGACAGATATATTCCAAAAGTATGAAGTGTTGCTACTCATTAACCTGGACTCTGACCCTACAAGTTCCCCTTTAGAAGGATACAATCCTAAGAATATAAAGAGATTAAACTATCCATAGGACTAACAAAGTATACATAAGTAAACTAACAAAAGACATTAACATTTACCTTTTATTATTAGCCAAGAAGCAAAATAGCTCAAAGTTAGCATTTAACCATGAGGTAAGATAATCAATAGTTAGCATTTAAGTAATTTAGTTATATAGTTAACAGTGTTTAACCATGAAGTAATATAGTTAGCATTTACTCAAATGCCAAATATAGTAATCTACAAATTAAAAGGAATCTTCAAACTAGGATCCAGATAGAGACATGTCACTGGACTGTAAATCTGACTATGCTGATCTAAGGAAATGTATATGTAATCAGAAAACCATTATTTAATATGCAAAATAAAGCCTGAGGAAACTTGAGGCCTACAGCAGCAGAAGCAGGGGCTACAGCATCTCTCCTATCAGTTCCTCATTCAAGCTGTACCTCTGCTCCTGTCTTCCTTTGCTGCCGACCCTATTCCTCCTGCCTCAGTTTCCCTGAGAACCCTTACAGAGGCTGGGCCTCTACACTCCATAATATTCAAAAATTTTTTCCTTTGTTGTTTAAAATATTTTCTCCACCTGGGAGTTTTAAAACTAGTCTATGATATCCCCATAAATTTTCCTCCTAGGATCTCTTTCAGATGGTGATTGGTGGATTTTTTTTTCCTGTTTCTGCTTTACCTTCTTGTTCTGTATCTTTAAGGAAATTTTTCTTAGTAATTTCTTAAAATATTGTATCAAGATTTTTTATATAACAATTTTCAAACAGTCTAATTGTTTTTATGTTGTATCCCATCTATCTGTTCTCCATATAAGTTATTTTTCTATTATATTTCACATTCTCTATTTTTTCATTCTGTTGATTTTGTTTTATTATTTCTTGGTATTTTATAATGTTACCATCTTCCTGCTGGCCAATTGTAGTTTTCAAGGAATTATTTGTTCCATTAGTTTTTCATTCTTTTTCCAGTTGGTGGACTTTCTTTACAATTTTCTTCATTTTCTTGGATAGTTTTTATTTTTCCCTTTAATTTTTTCTTGCTCTATATTAATTTTTTTTTTTTTTTGCTTTTTTGCTGAGGCAATTGGAGTTAAGTGACTTGCCCAGGGTCACACAGCTAGGAAGTGTCTGAGACCAAATTTGAACTCAGGTCCTCCTGACTTCAGGGCTGGTGCTCTAACCACTGCGCCACCTAGCTGCCCCTATATTAATTGATTTTTAAAGTACATTTTAAATTCTTCCAAGGCTGGCCAAGATGGCGGAGTAAAAATGTGACTCTCTGTGTCCTCCTCCAATCTTCTCTCAAATCAACAATAAAATAAACCTCTGAAGTGATCTTCAAGTCAACGAATCCAGAAATATTTGGATACTGCTTGCAGATATCTCTGAAGAACTTCATATCAGGTTTGTTTAACTCGGGCAGGGAAGTAAACAGTTTACTCGGTGAAGCCCGGAAGTGAGGGTAGGACTCAGCTCAGAGTGGCAGAAACTCCAAACTCCCAACACCTGGAGTTTATCTGCGACATTCAGGATACTCTGCCTTGATTGGGGGCAGGTGTTCTGGCAGATTTGCCTTTTTTTAAGGTCTTAGTCCTAGCCCCTACCAGCACAGCACCTTGAGTTAATTCACAGAATTGCCCTAGGGAAAACTACCGCCACCGCTTCTCTAGCCTTAAACAGACCTCCATGCTATCTAAAAAAATGAAGAATCAAAAGAGAGCTCTCACCATAGACAGCTTCTATCGAGAGAAAGAAGGGCAGTCCCCAGATCCTGAGGTTTTTTTAGACAAAACAACTCCAGAGGAAGTCATCAAGGACCATTATTGGTCACCTTTTCAAAAGATCTTTCTGGAAGATTGCATAAAGAATCTCAAAAGAGAGCTGGAGGATAAATGGCAAAATAAACTGAGATCAGTGCAAGAAGCCCTCCAAAAGAGATATGATAAAGACACCAATTTACTGAAAAACAAAATTGGTGAATTGGAAATAAGACAATAATGCACTGAAAAAGAAAAATTAGTGAAGTGGAAAAAGTGCAATGAACAAATTGGCCAGTTACAAAAGGAGCTTAAAAAGGTAACTGAAGAAAACAACACTTTAAAAATAAGAATTGAACAAATGCAAGTGAATGGCTCAATAATAAGACTTCAAGAATCAGTCAAACAAAAACAAAAAAATGAAAAATAGAAGAAAATATGACATATCTCCTAGGAAAAACAACTGACTTGGAAAATAGATCTAGGAGAGACAATCTAAGGATTATTGAAAGCCATGATGAAAAAAAGAATCTAAACACTATCTTCCAGGAAATCCTGAAAGAAAACTGCCCTAAGGTTGTAGAATCAGAAGGCAAAATCACCACTGAAAGAATTCACCGATAACCTCCTGAGACCCCAAAATTAAAACCGCAAGGAATTTCGAGGCTAAATGTCAGGATTATCGTACCAAGGAAAAGATTCTGCTAGCAGCTAGAAAGAAACAATTCAAATACCGAGGATCAATAATTAGAATCATACAGGATCTGTCAGCCTCCACATTGAAGGATCTAATGGCCTGGAACCAGATATTCCGAAAGGCAAAGGAACTTGGATTACAACCAAGAATAACCTATCCAGCTAGAATGAGCATTATCCTTCAGGGAAGAAGATGAGCATTTAATGATATGGTGAATTTCACCTATTTCTAATGAAAAGACCAGATCTGAACAAAGAAAAATCGACCTCTGAACACAGAACTCAAGAGAAGCATAAAAAGGTAAAAAGGAAAGGACTCTTGAGAACTTTATTCCTACTATGGGGATACTAAAAGTTTGGGGGTATAATTAACTAGATATTACTTTGATAATATGAAAAAGAAAACTAGAGGGGGAAAGGTTATCATACTGGGGAAAAGAGGGAAAGGGTGGCAAAATAAGATTTAAAAAAAAAGGAGGTAAAAACAAGGTAAAATCTCTTGAAGAAGCAAAGAAAACCTAATATAATTGAGAGAAAGAGGGGAGGGAGTTGAGCATTGTGTAAATCTTACTCTCATCAGGTTGGGCTCTAAAAGTGTATATCAGACACTTGATTTCAGAGAGAAACTTGTCTGTTGCTAGAGGGAAGTGGGAGGGAAAGGAGGAAAAGAAAGGGATAAACTAATAGAAGGGAAAATAGAAGAATCAGGGGAAAGGAGTAAATTCTTCCAAGGCCTCTTTTTGGCTTGTATCTATTCACATTTTATTCTGAAAAAATAGTGGCTTCTTTAGCTCTACTATCTTCCTCTAAGTATGAACCCAGATCATCATCCCCAGACACAATGTGCTACAAATGCTCTTTCTCCCTGAAGTCCCTCTAGTGGTTACACACTTCAATTATCTCTTTGGCCTGGAATGAAAACCAGGTACCATGCTTTTCTACTCAAAGCCAGCACTATTCCTGCCCTTCTGCCACTGTACTTCTCAAGTGTATGCTGGTTCCTTTGTCCCCACAGCCATAGCCTGGGATCCAGTCTGGTCAGCACACCTATACAGGGTGTCCCTCAACAGAGCAAGGTCCTTAAATCTTCTCCCTTCAGCTTTAGGATGCCTCCTCCCAGTCCTGAGGTGAAAGGGGCTGAGATTACCTTCAAACCCAGCTGCCCCCAGGCCTTGCTGCTTGTTGATTTGACACTAGAAGGTGTTTGCATTTAACTCAGGGACAACCTCCACCCCTAAAGGTTTAGTCCTTCCAGGGGTCTTTTGGGTTTTTCTAAGGAGGACAATTGCTTTGACTTTTATTTATTTCTGATGTTCTATGGTCTTGAATAAATTACATGACTTCTCATAAGCTTTTTAAAGTCTTCTATCTGATTTCAACATCTTGGAAAAAACAAACCTGCCTATGTACTTAAAAGCCTTTATTGGCTTGCTCCATCTTCTCACAGCTTATTTTTATTTTATTTTGCTTTTTTTGCTGAGGCAATTGGGGCTAAGTGACTTGCCCAGAGTCACACAGCTAGGAAGTGTTAAGTGTCTGAGGCCAGATATGAACTCAGGTCTTCCTGACTTCAAGGCTGGTGCTCTATCCACTATGCCACCTAGCTGCCCCTTCTCATAGCTTATTTAGTTTGCCATGTAAGAGTGGCAAAATGTAGCCCATTAATAGTAAATGGAAAGTGTTTATTCTACCTTTAATGGCATTACCACCATCATCACTCTTACCATCAATCCCATTTAACACCTAATTTAAATGCTACCTCTGGCATGAATTTTTTGTGATCACACTTTCTAATTATTTCAAGAAATATATTCTATTTTAATTTATACTAACAGTGTCTGATACCCCTGATTTCAACCAAAAATTCCCCAAGGCTTCCTTTGTGTCTCCAATGTATAGTTTAAAATCTTAAATTTAGTTATCATTTCAGCAAAATAACTGTATGAATGAACTAAATTCATGAATATAGGAATTTCTACTAGGAGAAATTTCTTTTAAAAAAGGGGGAAATTATTTACAGATTTCAGTAAATATATCCATCAACTTAAAGATAACTACTGAAAGGGGCAGGTAGGTGGTGAAGTAGATAAGAGTACTAGCCTTGAAGTCAGGAGGATCTGACTTCAAATATGACCTCAGACACTTAATACTTCCTAGCTGTGTGACCCTGAGCAAGTCACTTAACCCCAATTGACAAAGAAAAAAAAAAAAAAAAAAAAGATAACCACTGAAGTACTTTTAATGTTCATGGCACTTAAGTAATAGATAGATAATGCCTAAGACAAATTGCTCATGAAATTTTCAGGCTAGGAGAGAAAAGACATGTGCATATAAATGTAGATAAGTAATAATTGAGTATATTGAAAATATATACTATATTAGAGTAGGTAATGAGGAAACCAAATTATCACTCTTTGCAGATGATATGATGGTATACTTAGAGAACCTTAGAGACTCAACTAAAAAATTACTAGAAACAATCCACAACTTTAGCAAAGTTGCAGGATACAAAATAAATCAACATAAATCAGCAGCATTTTTATATATTACCAACAAAGTTCAGCAGCAAGAGATACAAAAAGAAATTCCATTCAAAATAACTGTTGATAGATTCCCAAATATTTTATACTATCTGCCAAGGAAAAGTAAGGAACTATATGAACTAAACCAAAAAACACTTTCCACACAAATAAAGTCAGACCTAGTCAATTGGAAAAACATCAAGTGCTCATGGGTAGTCCGAGCGATTATAATAAAAATGACAATACCACCCAAACTAATTTACTTATTTAGTGCCATACCAATCAAACTCCCAAGAAATTATTTTACAGATCTAGGAAAAATAGTAGCAAAGTTCATCTGGAAAAACAAAAGGTCAAGAATTTCAAGGGAATTAATGAAAAAAAAAGGCTGATGAAGGTGGCCTTGCTGTACCAGATCTAAAACTATATTATAAAGCAGCGGTCATCAAAACCATTTGGTACTGGCTTAGAAATAGAGTAGTCGATCAGTGGCATAGGATAGAATCACAGGACAAACTAGGCAATAACTATAGCAATTTAGTGTTGGATAAACCCAAAGACCCCAGCTTCTGGGATAAGTACTCACTATTTGACAAAAATTGCTGGGAAAATTGGAAACTAGTGTGGAAGAAATTAGGGCTTGACCCACAGCTAACACCACATACCAATATAAGATCTAAATGGGTTCATGATTTGGATATAAAGAGTGATATTATAAGTAAATTAGAGGAAGGTAGTATAGTTTACCTCTCAGACCTGTGGAGATGGAATAAATTTATGTCCAAAGAAGATCTGGAACTCTTAATTGAACACCAGATAGATAATTTTGATTATATTAAATTAAAAAGTTTCTGTACAAATAAAACTAATGCAGACAAGATTAGGAGGGAAGCATCAAATTGAGAAATCATCTTTACATTTAATGCTTCTGATAAAGGCCTCATTTCTAAAATATATAGAGAATTGACTCATATATATAAGAATTCAAGCCACTCTTCAATAGATAAGTGGTCAAGGGATATGAACAGACAATTTTCAGATGATGAAATTAAAACCATCTCTAATCATGTGAAAAGTTGCTCCAAATCACTATTGATCAGAGAAATGCAAATTAAGACAACTCTGAGGTACCACTACACACCTGTCAGTCAGATTGACTAAAATGACAGGAAAAGATAATGATGAATGCTGGAGGGGATGTGGGAAAACTGGAACACTAATACATTGTTGGTGGAACTGTGAACGGATCCAACCATTCTGGAGAGCAATTTGGAGCTATGCTCAAAAAGTTGTCAAACTGTGCATACCCTTTGACTCAGCAGTGTTTCCACTGGGCCTATATCCCAAAGAGATCTTAGAGGAGGGAAAGGGACCCACCTGTGCAAGAATGTTTGTGGCAGCCCTTTTTGTGGTGGCTAGAAACTGGAAACTGAATGGATGCCCATCAATTGGAAAGTGGCTGAATAAATTATGGTATATGAATGTTATGGAATATTATTGCTCTGTAAGAAACGATCAGCAGGACGATTTCAGAGAGGCCTGGAGAGACTTGCATGAACTGATGCTGAGTGAAATGAGCAGAACCAGGAGATCATTATACACAGCAACAACAATATTACATGATGATCAATTCTGATGGACATGGCTCTCTGCAACAGAGAATTGTCTCAAACCAGTTCCAATTGTTCAATAAATAAAACCATATACACCCAGAGAGAGGGATATGAAATATAGAGCACAACAGAACATTTTCATGCTCTCTATTGAGGTTTGCTTGCATTGTGTTTCCTTTCTCTGATTTTCTTTTTTTTCTTGTAGATAGGATTTTTCTTGCACAACTTGTCAAGTATTTCAACATTATTAACATGTAGTGGACTTCCTGCCATCTAGGGGAGGGTAGGGGACTAGGGATAAAATTTGTAATGGAAAGCTTTGTAAAGATCAATGCTGGGGAACTACCCATACATATGTTATACAAATAAAAAGCTTTAAAAAAAAAAAAAAAGGATTCAAACCATTCTCCAATTGATAAATGGTCAAAGGACATGAACAGACAATTTTCAGATAATGAAATTAAAACTATTTCTAGTCATATGAAAAGGTGCTCCAAATCACTATTGATCAGAGAAATGCAAGTTAAGACAACCCTGAGGTACCACTACACTACCTGTCAGATTGGCTAAAATGACAGGAAAAGAAAATGACAAATGTTGGCGGGGATGTGAAAAAACTGGGACACTGATACATTGTTGGTGGAACTGTGAACAGATCCAGCCATTCTGGAGAGCAATTTGGAACTATGCTCAAAAAGTTATCAAACTATGCATACCCTTTGACCCAGCAGTGTTTCTATTGGGCTTATTTTCCAAAGAAATCTTAAAGAAAGGAAAGGGCCCCACATGTGCAAAAATATTTATGGCAGCCCTTTTTGTAGTGGCTAGAAACTGGAAACTGAATGGATGCCCATCAATTGGAGAATGGCTGAACAAATTATGGTATATGAATGTTATAGAATATTATTGTTCTATAAGAAACAACCAGCAGGATGATTTCAGAAAGGCCTGGAGAGACTTGCATGAACTGATGCTGAGCGAAGTGAGCAGAACCAGGAGATCATTATACACAGCAGCAACAATACTATATGATGATCAATTCTGATGGACATGGCTCTCTTCAACAATGAAATGTTTAAAACTAGTTCCAATTGTTCAGTGAAGAAAACCATATACACCCAGAGAGAGAGATGAAATGTGGACCACAACATAACATTTCCATGCTCTCTATTGATATTTGCTTGCATTTTGTTTCCTTTCTCAGATTTTTCTTGCACAACAATAAGTGTGGAAATATGTATACGTATACTCGATCTGTCAAGTATTTTAACATAATTAACATGTAGTGGATTTCCTGCCATCATAGAGAGGAAAAATTTGTAACAGAAAGCTTTGTAAGGATTAATGTTGAAGAATTACCCATATATATGTTTTGCAAATAAAAAGTTTTAATAATAAAAAAAGAAAGAAAATAAATACTATAAGTGAGAAGGCTTTTATTTTAGTTATATATGTGCTCCTCACTAGCCATGAGACATTAGATAAATTACTGTACCTCTTTTAAGAGAATGAAAGATGAATTTAATATAGTAGGGAATAAAAACTATAGTTATGTAAAGAATTACAAAAATCCAAACTAAGTCAGACTGTAATGCCCAGGTGCCTGTAGCCAGCAGGAAACGCATGTGACCATCTGGGGGCCGAATGGCTGCGCACAGGTGTGGCATAACACAGCTGATATGGCAGTGCTGATACAGCAAAACACCATGGGACTGAGGACCATAGAGCCTAAGTCATGTGATAGATGTTTTGCATAATGCACGAGATCTGCAGGTGCTGTACAGGGCTCCAGGGCCGGCACCCTATCAGAGCAGACCAGCTCAGACCGGAGACCTTTGGGGTGGGACACGATTGGTTCACTGTGGTGTGGGCAGAGAAGGACGAGAAGGGATAAAAGGAGACTGCCGCCATAGAGACAGGGATTACTATTAGCACAGCTTTATAGACTATGTAGGTGTAACACATAATAAAGTAAGACAAGCATATCCCAGTATCCTGTGGTGACTGTGAAGTTTCTCCCAGTGGAGGCTGGGAGCCGGAGACGTTCCGAGGACCTATTAGAGGTAAAGTTTATCCTACCATTTAGCTTAATTGTAATGCTGGTCGTTACATCAGACCATCATCCATTTAGCTTTGTCTTAGGTCTCTTAAAAGTGGTGCCAAAGGTCACTTTTTGAAGTGTCAGTAACTGTCTTTTATAATCTCAACTTCAAAAAAGTTTGATTATACCAATCAAAGAAAAAGTTTCACTTCTAAATCCAATTCATATTTTAAGCATGTTCAATCTTTTTTCAGGGTAATAAGTTACAATCACGTTTACTACCTACTTTATAAAGTGCTACTTCATTTTACATGCTTGCAAAATCAAATCTATGCTTTATATCAGAAGAGCAATCCTAGGTTTTTGAAGAATCTGCAAATTCTAGAAGGTTCTACCAGGCTGAAATGGTCTAAAATAAACATGAATTGCCAATCCACGTGTTTATTGGTTGCAAGAATTAGAAATGTCTTCCTCTTTTATTAATCAGGTTTACAAAGAAATGGCAGTCATTAAAATAGAGATTGTACCTGAATACTTCCTTCAGTATCAAGAACTTCAGCAACAGGAACTGACTGAATAAACTGCATGAAACCTGTAAATATATAAATTACATTAGACATGAGCATCTACTGTATAATAGGAATAAAAATTTGACCAAGAAAATAAAACAAGGTAATTTTTTTTTTCTTTTTGCTGAGGCAATTGAGGTTACGTAATTTGCCCAGGGTCACACAGCTAGGGAATGTTAAATGTCTGAGACCAGATTTGAAATCAGGTTCTCCTGACTACAGGGCTGATGTTCTAGCCACTGCGCCACCCAGCTGCCCCCCCAAAAAGGTAATCTTAAATGCATATGCATTTAGGACTGTAATCTGTAGTCTAAAAGGTAAATTCTTAGAATTAATTTTTGTAGACAGTGGAAAGAACAATAACTAGATAATACCTGGATATGAGATAGAGTAAGACAGACACTATGAGATAAATCCAATGTAGGAATATGTTTTGCCTGGCTGTGCCTATTTGTAATAAGGGTTTTGTTTTTTCTTTCTTTTCTGCCACCCTCATGAAAGAGGAAGGAGAGGGAAGAATCACTGAGGCATTTTTCTTAAATACAGATAAGAGAACAGAAGGCCAGGGGGGGAAAAAAAAACAAAAAACAAAACAAAACAAACAACAACAACAACAAAAAACATAGACAAGGAAGAAAACTTTAAAAGCTACTGGCTGACTTTTTTACATTTAGTTTAAAAAAAAGCAAGCTTTACAAACAGACATGTAGTTTCATGTGCAATCTTTTTTGGCTCTACTATGTATATAAAAAATGCTATTTTATTTGTGTTTGTTAAATTCAGAATGAAAAAAAAAATAATAATGCAAACCTTTGCAAGAAAGAACAGCTTTATCAAAGCACTTATCCTAGAGCCTGTTATATAGAAAGGGCTTATTGACTAATTCTAAGTTTTAGTTCTCCCCCTCAATTAATTCCATACTTGTTTCATTCAAGTACACTTGTCTCCTAGATTTAGTAATCTTCTTCAATTCCCATGAGATAAATTTTCATTCCACTTAAGTCACAGAAAAGGTCACATTTTACATCTCCTACTCTACTCAATACTGTACTATCTTTATGATTTCAAATTTTGAAATTCCTATATCTGATCATTATCTTCTAACCTTTCATTTCTTCCTTAAGCACATACCTAAAAATAATTTCCACTGTTACCAAGACCCAGAGTCCTTTAATCCTTGTCCATTTTGTAGATTTGGGTTTCATTTTCTTCTCTTTGACCTTATGTCTAACCAGTTCAACTAAAGAAAATCCTCTATCTTTGAAATCCTTTTGTCCTACTGACTTGGTCCCTCCCCCTTGCTAAAGTCCAAATCAAGGTTAGCCCTATCATTTACTTTTTCTGTTCTAATCTTTGCGACTGTACCACTGGAGAAAGTCAGGTAATTGTACCAAATTATCTAACATCTCCTAATGGTTAGAATAAACTTTTCATTATTTCTTAACTATCTATTAAATTCCCTATAACAGCTACACCAAACCTTCTCCTCTCAAACCCTTTACATACATTACTTGTTTCCCTTCCTTTTGTAGAAACAAAGAGAAAAAATCTACCTCTTTTCTTATTTAAAATTAATATTTCCATCTTAGAAATTTACTTTCACTCCATTTATTATATAATATTGCTCTTTGCTTTGGTTTTATCTGGTTCCCTCAAATAATCCTTGCTATTTAATTAACAATGATGAAGTTCTATATAAATAAATGCAGATAATCTCATTCACATGGTAATATAAATAAAAACTAGCTCCTTTTTTGATATAAAAATACCTGAATGTTTCTAAGTGATTAGAGAAAAGAAAAATTGTCAGAAGTCTCCTATAACTATCTGCATATGTATTTTTTGTTTTTAAAGACCATCATTGAAAACCTATATATCTAGCTATCATCTACCTTTCAATATTAACTTATTTGTGTTCTTATCCATATATGCAACATTCCAAGCAAACTTGTCTATCTGCTGTTTCCTGAACTCATCATTCTACTGGCCATTCCCATGTCTATACAGAACATACTTCTCTATTTCTTATAATATACTCCTTGCTTAATTACATTTTCTCAGGATTTCAGATTCTTTCAAAGGTAAGATATAGTGCCATCCCAATTGGGAAGCCCTCCTTATTCTCCAATTAGTACTCTCTCCTTTCCTCCTCAAATTATTTTGACTTTACTTATTTGTGTAGCAGTTCCCTTGAAGGAAAGAAATGTTTCATTTTTACTCTTCTATTATAACATAGTCTTTAATGAGAGAAGATGCTTAATAAATGTTTGTTGCAGGGAATTTATTTCCAGTGAATATAGAGAAATCTAGACCTCAATCATCTGTAAGATGACCACATACAATATAATATTTTAAATTTTTCAATTTTATAAAAAGAAAACTCATTGAATATTAGAATATTAAGCTCTATCATGAAAATGTGAAATAAACTTACCATGTTTCGTACTAGTAGCTAATACCTTATAAGGTGTCAACTTCAAATCTAAATTCTCTTTCCGTAACAACTGCAAAGTAAATGACAAATATATTAGCCAACTCTAAAGGAATTATGTTATGAAATACATTTATTTGATGAGCAATAGAAAACTTTCATGTATGTCTCATTTTTAGGCAATTATCAATCATTATAATTATCAAAATGAAATTAATCTTCCATATAAAACTGTTAAATGTTCTGACTTCAACTTAAATCAAATGCTTTTTTATCATTTAATTTTAGAATATGTTTCTGGTAAGCCATAGGGACCCATGTGCTCCTTAGACCTCACCTAAATGTGAAGGGGCAGATTGATTTTCTGAAAGCCCCTACAGCTGTGAATCATAACACCCCTGAAGGAATTTGCAAATCAGCCTTTACTGACTCAGATGTTGCTTGTGGATTGGGGATGAAATAAATTGAAGGCAAGAGGGAAGAAGAGAGAATCGGAGAATGCAACTGCCTCAGAGTCTCTTCAGCCTCTCACAAGAAGAGATCTCTTCTGCTGGTCAGAATTAGATCCCCAGCAGTCAGTAGCAGGTGGCTCAGGCAACATCCAACAACCACTGGCAGGTTGTTCCGGTAACATCCGTGAGAGGTTATGAAAGGTTCAATTTAAATCAGAAGACAAAGGAAAAAAAAAAAAAAGCTAAGTATCCTTCTTAAGGAATATAGTAATATTAGGAATAAGGCAGAGAAACATGGCATTTTAATTTTTTTGTTGTTGTTTGGTTGCATTTTGTTTTCTTTTTCATTTTTTTTCCTTTTTGATCTTATTTTTTTCTTGTGCAGCATGATAGTTGTGGAAATATGTATAGAAGAATGGTACATGTTTAACATAGTGGATTACTTGTCATCTAGGGGAGGGAATGGGGGAAGGGAGAGAAAATTTGGAACACAAGGTTTTGCAAGGATGAATATTGAAAATTATCTGTGTTTATGTTTTGAAAATAAAAAGCTTAAAAAAAAAGGAATAAGGGGTAGAGAAGGCACTTTATATAACTGAAGAAGGAGAAAGAGGCAAGGGAAAACCTAGGCATAGACTATGCAAAAAAAATAAAATTAAATTAAAAAAAAATATATATATATATATACATAAAACTGAAAATGATATCTGGGAAATCTATGTAAAGGAAAAATTAAGAAAATACTGTAACAGTTCTTAGTGAAAATATGAAATTCTATTATTTTTAATATGTAAGAACTATTCTGATATGAACAAAAATAATAAAAATGTTGCCAGTCCAACATCTAGGTGAGGATAGCTGAGCTGCTATTATCTCACTTTAATATTGATGTAAACTGTGTCCTTGATTGTGTGTCCCCAGACCATGGGGGGAGGGCTGGAGAGACCAAAGGCCTTCCAGTGGAGATAGGAGGGGCCCCATCCACCTATTCATAGGCAAACTTGCAATTCAATCAGAAGTCTTGGCCTAGGGCGTAATCACCTACCTTTTCAGATACTAGCCCAGAATCTCCCCAGCCAGAAGCCTGAGAAGGCAAAATAAAAGGAGGACTCTGAACCCCAAGCTTTTGCTATCTTCCCAACCAGGAAAAAAGCCCACAGAGCTGCTACTCGGTGAAAACACAACAATGTGAAAGCCCTAGAAGGCCTCTACGCACTGGCAAGTTTGTTTTTTCCAGTGAAATAAACTTGTTTCTATTTTCTTTTCTTTTTTTTTCCCCCCCAACTGGCCAAGGGGGTCCAACACCATCTCCCTTCTTTCAAGTGCCTCATCAAGACCAGATCTTTCTCTCTCTCAATATGACATATTTATTTACAAACTTAACCTGTGTTCCAAATCTTAGGTTTTAGTTTTAGTTGTTGGGTTTTTTTTTAAATGATTCTCCATATTCCAAAATGGTTACAATTACCTTATCCATGAGTGAAATGATTTGGAGAATGAGTTGGTCTTGGCGTAGATCATCTCCATGCTTAAATATAACAGGATATTTACCTCCATCTTCTGTTTTAAAGAACAACTGGGCAGGCATAAGAGCACTCTGGGAGGGGAAAAAAGGAATTTTTTTTTTTCAAATTTGGCTCTAAATCAATGACTTTAATAAAAACAAAGAAACAAGGGGAAAATGAAATGGAAGTAAATGACTAAAGAATACTTTAAACACCATTTATCAATCTCTAGGGTTCCCCCCCCCCAAAAAAAAAAACGCTGGCAAAGTGCACTGCTGAACACTGTTTTTGAAAAATAAGAGTAGACCTTACAGAAGTTCATGCCAATCCAAAGGCAAACTGTTTTCTTTTTCTAAAGACAGGATTCTAATTCCAAGTATATAATGGATTAGGTAATTCCTGAATCCCAGAAAGATACCAGATCAGGTAGGCTTTTTAAAAAGCAAATAATGCTAGACTCACAATTTTCTTTTTCTTTTTTATTGTAGGTTTATTTATTTTTAATACACATGAGCAAAAAGGAAAAACCATGTGAGATTAAAAAACAGAAAAGAAGTGAACATAGCATGTGTTGATTTACATTCAGTCTCCTTAGTTCTTTTTCTGATTGCAGATGGCATTCTCTGCCCAAAGTCTATTGAGATTGCTTCAGATCACTGAACCACTGAGAACCGAGCCTTTCATAGTTAATCATTGTACATTCCTGCTGTTATTGCATACAATGTGTTTGTTTCTGTTTGTTTCACTCAGTAATAATTTCATGCAAATCTTTCCAGGGCTTTCTATAATCATCTTGTTCATTATTTTTTATAGAATAATAATATTCCATTATCTTCATGTGAAACAACTTGTTCAGCCATTCCTCAACTGAGCATCCACTCCTTTTCCAATTCTTTGCTACCACAAAGAGCTGCTACAAACATTTTTGCACATGTGGGTTCTTTTCCTACCTTTAAGATTTCCTTGGGAAGGGGCAGCTAGGTGGTACAGTGGAAAGAGCACCAATCCTGAAGTCAGGAGGACCTGAGTTCAAATTTGAACTCAGACACTTAACACTTCCTAGCTGTGTGACCCTGGGCAAGTCACTTAATCTCAATTGTCTCAGCAAAAAAAGAAAAAATAAACTTCCTTGGGATACAGACTCAGTAATGACTTTGAGTCAAAGGGTATGCATAGTTTTCTAACCCTTTGGGCATTCTCCAGAAATGACTGATCTTTTCACAACTATAACAAAAATGTATTAATGTCCTAGTTTTCCCACATCCCTTCCAACATTCATCATTATCTTTTCCTGTCATCTTAGCCAATCTGAGAGGTGTGAGATGGTATCTCAGTTATTTTATTTGCATTTCTTTAATCAATGATTTAGGGCAATTTTTTTTCATATAACTATAAATGGCTTTAATTTCATCTGAAAATTGCCTGTTCATATCTTTTGACCATTTATCACACAATTTTCTTTGAGAAGTTGCAAATAGTGTAGACAAAAGAAAAAGTATTGCAAATAGTTTGAAAGAAAGCATCCATAATTTTGAAGCAATACCTAACAAACAATCTAATACTAAGGGAATAATAAAAGGGTCTCCCTGTTTAAAGAGGGACAGCCTATGCTTTTAGTCTGAGGGTTAGTACCCATATTCATATCTGAGGGATGTGAAGGAAGAAAAGAAAGGAGCAGAAAGAGTAAAGGGAGGAAAAGGAAGGGAGAAATAAAGGGGAAGTGGGGTGAAGGAAGGGGAGGAAAGAGGCAAAAATGAGAGGGAAGAAGAAAGGAAGAAAGGTGAGAAGACAAATAGGATGATAGGCAAATAGAAGTTGATGCTTGTTACTTTGGTACTCCAAAAAAAATCAATAAAATCAAAGAGAAGGAATGTTTGAAACATTTATATTGGTACTTTTTGTGGTGAACAAAACAATTAGAAACAAAGTTGATCTCCTCTAATGGAGACAGTTAAAAAAATTGTGATATATAAATTTAATATAAATATTAATATTATTATTGTACCATGAGATATGATAAAAAGGAATTCTGAAAAACTTGAGATTGAAACTGTTCTTTTCAAAGTTTTCAACTATCTCTTCACTGCCAAATTTAATAGCCTTTAAAAAAGAAATCATTCTTCTTGATCTCTCAACTATTAGGCACTGTTTTACTTTATTCGGACATTGGTCTTTAATGGGTATTCTCTTAGATCTCCTATTGGAGCAAATGAGTAAAATTAAGATCCAAAAGGAGTATTCACTCTGAATACTCCTTTTGGATCTTAATTTTGCTCATTCATCAAGTATGTAACACATTAAACCAGGTATCTACCAAGATTCAGCCTTGGATCTCTAGGTTGGTAAATTATGGCCTGAGAGTCAAATCAAGCCACTGAACTATGCCCATGAGCTAGAAAATGTATTTAACATTTTCTTTAGCTAGTTTGCCAAGCTCTGTTCTACACTCCTACTTGATTATCTCTTCAAATCCTGTAAGTTCAATTATCTCTATACAGATGAGTAAAAAGTCTGTGTCCAGTCTACCTACTGAGTTCCAGTCATTAAATCATGAACTGCCTATTAATCTTTCAATTAGATAACCCATAAGGATCTTAAATTCAAAAGGCACAAAAGAGAACTTATCTTTTCCCCAAAACTATCCCTCTTCCAAATGTCCCTAGCCCAGTCAAGGAACTACCATTCTTCTAATCATGCAGTGTCATTTAATTTCATTCTACATATCCCATCAGTTGCTAAATCTTGTCATTTCTATATATCTCCAATACACTGCTCCCATAAATTCCCTTTTCTCCATATATAGGTAGCATGGTATTTCAGACTCTTAGCACTTTTTGCATATTCTCCTAATTGGTGTCTTATTCTTTGAACTCTTCCTAATTCAATACTTCTATACAGTTGTCAAAATAATATTCCTAGAACACAACTCTGGTCATGTTAACCCTATGACATTCCCTCTCTCAATAAACCCAATGGCTTCCCACTATCTCTATAATCAAATAAAATCTGCTGTCATTTAAATCAATGCAATCTTCTGTTTTTACATGTCTAACATCTTTCACCTTCACATAATCCATGACTCAATCGTACACTTAATCTATTTGTTATTTGAATATATAATGCTATGTTTCCTAGCTCTATGCCTTTATACTGAATGTCCACCCCCTTACTTCCTCTACTTCTGCCTAGAACAAACTCTTACTTTTTCCTCTTGGAAACTTTTTTTAAGTTCAAGACTAAACTCAAGCTACCTTCCATAATCATATGATTTTTCATGAAATCTCCTCTCATCCACAAAATAAGGGAGTTGTATTCCCTTTCCAGATTTAAATCTATAATTTTGTAATCTCCCAAACTGTTAGGATATTCCCTCCAAAAACTACTTTGCAAATATTTTGTATTTAAGTGCATGCTTATGCATGTGTGTAGGAGTACAAACCCCATAAAGGCAAGAAATATTTCACTTTTGCCTTTGTTGTACAAGCACTTGATACAGTGCTTTCCAAATAGTAGGTGCTTAATAAATGTATATTAGTTAGGTTGACTGAAGCAAATCAGAGGGTAGTACGCCACACCAAGAGAAAACTATAAAAAATAATCAAAATAAATTAAGGAAAAACAGTATAAACTTTGGAACTGAGATCAATATAACCAGTCCTGATTCTAGGGTGGATAATAATGAAATGTATTTCCTTCCTTTCTGAGGAAAAAAGTGTTGAATTTTTAGACAAAGGCTTTAAGACATGGACAATCTATCAGTTTGTTTTACTTAACTGTACTTTTTTTTGTTAGAAATATTCTACTGAAGATAAAGAAAATTAGTGGGAAATTAGATTGATTTAAAAGCATCAAATAAAACATTCCTTTAAAAATTCATTTCCCTGATTACATTAAATTAAGAAAGTTTTGCACAACAAAACCAATGCAGCCAAGATTAGAAGGGGAGCAGAAAGCTGGGGGGGAGGGGAAATTTATAGCCAATGTTTCTGATAAAGGACTCATTTCTAAAATACAGAAAGACCTGAGCAAATTTTAAGAATACAAGTCATTCCCCAATTGATAAATGGTCAAAGGATATAACCAGACAATTTTCCGATGAAAATAAAGCCATCTAGTCTTATGAAAAAAAGGCTCTAAATAATTATTGATTAAAGAAATGCACATTAAAACAACTCTGAGGTATCACCTCTCACTTCTCAGATTGGCTAAGATGACAGGAAATGATGATAAATGTTGGAGAGGATATGGGAAAACTGGGACATAAATGCATTGTTGGAGTTGTGAACTGATCCAATTATTCTGGAGAACAATTTGAAATTATACCCAAAAGGCTAAAACTATTCATAACTTTTAATCCAGCAATGTCATTACTTGGTCTGTATTCCAAAGAAATCATAAAAGAGGGAAAAGGAGCCACATGTGTAAAAATGTTTGCAGCAGTTCTTTTTGGGGTGGCAAAGAATTAGAAAATGAGTAGATGCCTATCAATTGGGAAATGGCTGAATAAGTTATGGCATATGAAAGTAATAGAATATTATTTTCTATGAAAAATTATGGTCAGGCTAATTTTAGAAAGGCCTGGAAAGATTTACATGAACTGATGCTGAGCTAAATAAGCAGAACCAGGAAAACATTGTACACAGCAACAGTAAGACTATAAATTGATCAACTGTAACAGGCTAGGTTCCTTCTCAGTGTGATCTAAGGCAATACCAATAAACTTTGGAGGGGAAGCACTATCCATGTCCAGAGAGAAAACTATGGAGACTGAATATAAATCAATACATATTATGTTTACTTTTTTTCTTTTCCTTCTTTTGTTCTGATTTTTTTCTCCCAACATAAGGAAATATAGTTTTTAAAAAATGTACATATATAACCAAATAACAAAACAAAACAAAAAGTTGTTTTTACATGTAATTGGAAAAAATAAAAATTAAAAAAAAAATTCATTCCATTAACTCCTTTACTTACCATAGTTTCTAAACATTCTATGCCTTTTCCCTCCATTCAAAATAACATTTATTGATGAAAATTTACAAAGTGTTAAATATTTTAAAATGGATGGTTCTACAAGGATGAAATTGATAAAGCTCTAAAAACCATATATAATAATGACAAAATTGCCATAAAACAGCAGTTAATTGAAGTAATTTGTTTAATCTATAAAGATCTATATTTGTTTAGTATTCTTTAACAAATTCCTACAGTGTCATTTGACCCAGTGATACCAATATTAGGCACTACTACAAAGTGACAAAAAATAAATTAAAAACACTGAATTGAGGGTCAGTATAGATTTAGGCAAGTACTTAACATCAGGTAGATAAGCTGGCAAAGCAAGTGGACTGTGATGGCAAGGCCTTATTAAAAGTCCCAGTAAGTTTGATCTAAATTTCAATATTTTATGAGAAAAGGGCAAGGACCAGAGTTTTGTAAGTTTCATATGTTTAAGTAAAATGCTGTGTTACCTCATTTCTGATTTCTCACTTCTGATTTCCCACTGGAATGAAGATATGATTTACATAGCATTTAATTTAAGCACTCAATAAAAGACAAAAATAAAGAAAATTAGAAATGACATCTATGATGTTATATATATAAGGATCAGCATAAAAATAAGGTAAGGTCAAAGAACCACAAAGAAAATCAGATTAAAAAAGCAGGTAGGAAGGAGTTCCAAGTATTACAATTAGAAATGGTTATCTTTTCAAAAATCTTCATCACTTTAACAAAAGCAGTCTTCAAAATTTAGTCATACAAAATACTAGACAATACTTTATTTTTTAGTTCCTTTCCATGAATTTCAAGAAGTACTTGGATTCTCTACCTCTTAACCATTTTACAGATTTTTCATGTGTTACAAGTTGTTTGTGCCAAATCTTCTTTTTTCTTTCTTTTTCTTTTTTTGCTTTTTGCTGAGGCAATTGAGGTTAAGTGACCTGCCCAGGGTCACACAGCTAGGGAATGTTAAGTCTGAGATCAGATTTGAACTCGGGTCCTCTTGACTTCAGGGCTGGTGCTCTATCCACTGTGCCACCTAGCTGCCCCCTGTTTGTGCCAAATCTTAAAAGGCACTGTTTTTTGTCACTTAAGAAAAGTTCTTCATAGAAATTTGAAACCTAAAAATCTGATCATTGATAATAAAGAAATAGTTGAGTTTTTTTTGACTTATATACGGCTTTGAAATATTTATATAGGTATAAAATCATGACAGGTTACTAGAAGAGTTGGTAGATCTGCTGCATGTTCCAATCAGACATTTGGAATATGGTTACCATGTGCTGAAATAGCAATAAAGAAGCCACTTGTTCTACAGAGATTTGAAACTGATCACTTCTTCAGAATCTTCTAGGCTTTGGGGATCCCCAATAATAAAGTATAACCAGAAGGCTACATATATATATTATAATGTATATAAATATTTTATAAATAAGTATGATGCACTGCAATATATACATATGTTATATAACATATTATAAAGAAATATAATATGTAAAATACAATATAATAAAAATAAAAATACATTTCCCTAAGTGGAAATATGATGTCACATACAAAATCTGGAGGAAAGTGACATAGATTTGCTGTATTAGTCTATGATCCTGTTAAATTTCTGACAAAATATCATTGAACCATTTATAATATAATGACTTGAACAAATTAAAAAGCTCTAGTTTTTCAGCTAAATGTTTCCAGGGATTTTGAATTAAGAATAGTCTTTTTTTTTACTATTCAAACTCTGTAAACTTTGTCAATTTGCCTTTAAATGTGTTTCCTTCCTTTGTGACAAAACAAACACTAGAATAAATAATGTTCTAAATTGATCCCATCAACAGTTATTTTGTTTTCTTTAAATAAAGCTGCAAGCTCAAAATTAAAAAACAAAAAACAAACAAAAAAAAAGCATTTACTTTTACAATTAAGCCCTATCTCAAACTTTTGGACTCATTTTGGAACTTCTTCTAGGTAACATATTACTTAGCTGGACCTCTGTTCCTTCATCCCCAAATGCTGATCCTAATTAAGTCATTCCCTTCAAGTTATTATCCAAGAAGTTCCAGAGAACTAAGGAAAGTATTGTTCAGTTGTTTCGGTCATGGCTGATTCTGTGACACCCTTTAGAGTTTTTGTGTCAGTTACTGCTTTGCCATTTCCTTCACCAGTTCATACAGGGTTTGAGTAATTTGGAAACAGGGTTAAGTAATTTGCCCAGTATCACACAGCTAGTAAATGTCTGAGGCTGGATTTGAATTTGAGAAAAGGAGTCTTCTTGACTCCAGGTCCAGGACTCTTCACTGTGCCACAAAGCAATTCTTAAAAAGAATTGCTGCTATTTAAATTCAGAGATATCTCAGTGAGAAATTCACTACAACCACTCCTATATTAAACTATTCCTAAAGTTTTCACGGGCAATCAGAACTAAAGCTCTGGGAGTCTTAAGTTTTGAATCCACTGAGCTTTAAAAAATACTGCCTCAGCAATTTTTTTTTTTTGCTGAGGCAATTGAGATTAAGTGACTTGCCCAGGGTCACCACAGCTAGGGAATGTTAAGTGTCTGAGACCACATTTGAACTCAGGTCTTCCTGACTTCAGGGCTGGTGCTCTATCCACTGCGCCCCCTAGCTGCCCCAGCATCTCTTATAGAGGAGAAGCATGGTAAACTAGACAGAGCACTGGACTTAAGAATTGGGAAGAAATGAATTCAAATCCTGACTCAGGCACTTAATGGTTATATAACTCTCTATTATAATTATATATTAAGAAATATATAATTATATAGTATTATATAATGTCTTATTATTATTGTCACTATTTTAGTCACCTTCGTCATCCTCATCACAGCATTTATAAAGCATCTACTTAAATTCTAGGTACTGTGCTAAGCACTTTACAAATATTATATCCTTTGATGTTCACAACAACCCTTGCAAGTAGGTACTTCTGTTTACAGTTGAGGAAATTAAGGAAGAAAGGCTAAGTGACTTAAAATCACAAGGCTGGTTAAGTGTCTGAAACCAGAATCTAAATTTAGGTCTTACTGATTTCAGGTACAGCATTTTATCCAGTGAACTATCTAGATCTTTCTTACTTATAAAATACTAATAATCATAGCACCTACATTATAATAGAGTTGTGAGAATTAAATAAGACATATATAAAGTTTTCTAAATTTAAAAAACTATAAATGTCAACTATTACTATAGTTGTATATTATATATACAACATATTGTATATACAATAGCCTCAACAAATTCTATTTTTACATTAATTACACTCAATTTTCATACTACTGCTACAAAAATAAGTGGAGAGATATGGACTAGATAATGATAACTAGAATTCAGGATTCAGAAATGATGGGATTATAGGACACAAAGGATAACTATTAATGGTTTAATGTCTGCAAGGCAGGAAGTCTAGCAGCACAGTAACCCATGGACTTGTGTATGGTTCAGTGTTGTTTAACATTTTTTAATGATCTGGATAAAGGAATAGATGATATGTTTATCACATATGCATAAAATGAAAAGATGAGTAGCATAACAGATTCAGGATTCAAAAGATCTTGATAAGCTAGAAACTGAGTTGAATCTAATAAAATGAAATTCAATAAGGAAAAAGGTCTTATACTTACAAAAAAAAATCAATGACACAAGTACAGAATAGTTAGCAATTCTGAAAAAAAATCTGAGGGTGTTAATAGACTACAAGCTCAATATATATCATTAGTATGATGTGGCAGCCAAAGAAGCTAATGAGATCTTATTCTTTATTAAGAAAGGCAGAGCTCCCCAAAATAAGGTGATAATCCCATTACAATCTGCCCTCAATAGACTCCCTCTTGAGTAATACATTTATTTCTGTGCATGATATTTTAAAAATGACACTGATCAGCTGGAAACTGCCCAGAAAAGAAGAGCCCAGAGCTACATGAGGAATAGTTTAAAAAAACGAAAAACATATTAGGCTTGGCAAAATTTTATTCAGAAGAGCCATGATAGCTGTCTTTATGTACATGAAAGACTGTCATATAGAAGATGGATTAGAATTTTTCTTTTTGGATCCAGAATGCCAAATAAGGAATAATGTGAAGAAATTGAAAAGAGACAAATTCACATTTCATGTTAGACAAGGCAAATTTCCTAATAACTGCAGTTATAGAAACATGAAACGAATAGCATCCCTTGAGAAGTAGGAAGTGCCTTCTTCTTGAAATGTTTAAGCAGATGGCAGAAAACTTACTGAGTAGAGTGTATTGGATGGGGATTCCTGCTTTGTGGCTGCTGAGGTTTCTTTGAACTCTCAAATTCTGTGCTTCTATGAAATATCTGTACATTGAGTGTGTTTCAACAAAAGAAAATAAGTTTATCTTCTACAGATTACTTTAAAGTTGTTTAAATCACTCCTGGTTTCCTTCTCAATCCTTTTTACTTTACTATGTTCTTTTCTAGACTCTTTGTAGTCTAATTACCCACTAAATCCTGAAACTATACTAATTCAATCCTGTCCCCTTCGAATCACACATCCTGGGAGCCATCATATGATAGGGTAGTGATATGCACTACTCTGATTCCAAGTATGCTGCAATTTGCATCCATTTCCAAAGTCAGCTTTCCATTTCTAATAATAAGTCAATTTGCAACTAGCCAAAGAGCTGGGAACATTAAGGACTAAAGGGAACTGCCACTCTGAAATAAAAGGCATGATCCAGAGTTCACAAAGCAAATCTGGAGATGGGATGATATGAAAATGGCCAACTGGGAGTCACACTCATCATTTAAAGGTATATAATGAATATATAACGCACAAATTTTTGCAAATCTAAAGTAATTTTTAATGTCTTCTGCTACAGGGGCAAGTATGGCTTAGATTATTAATTTGCTCTGGGTTTTTGAGATTCTTAAATAAGAAAACAAGGTCATAAAAAGATATTTCACATACTACAAACATTAATGCAGAGACATGACAAAGATAAAAAGACTAAGATGCATGAATAATTAAAAGTTTTCCCTTTGTTTTTAAACTACCTTGTTAAATTATATCAAATCATTAATAACAATCATTAATTTCATTAATGATTAAATTATTAAGCTATAGTCCCTATAATGTAGTAATTTTTCCAAATTTTTGGAGAACCAAATTAGTCTCATACAAATTAAAGTCTATGCATTTATCATTACCTTAAATAGTGTAGCTGTCTCTGGGATTATTCCTTTAATTTTCACCTGTGGTTCTAAAGGCAATGGGATAAGTTCCACATCTGACAAATTCATCTTTTCGTTGTCTCCCAGCAAGGCCTGCAGCCTTTCATTCTAGAGGAATGAACCAATAAAAGCTTAATTAAATTAAAATTAAAAGGAATAGCTTAAACAACAAATGGTGAAACTATTTAGAGAAGAATTACTAACTCTTCACTATTAGTTAAGGGGCATTCTATTTTGTGTAAAAATATAAAAAACAGGACAGCTAGGTGATGCAATGAATAGAACCTTAAGCTTGGCTTCAGACACTTATTAGCTGTGTAACACTGGACACGGCACTTAACACCGTTTACCTCAATTTCCTTATCTGAAAATGAATTGGAAAAGGAAATGGCAAACTGTTCCTTGTCTTTGGCAAGAAAACCCCAAATGGGGGTCACAAAGAGTCAAACATGACAGTAACAATTGAATGACAATATATAAAAATAGCAAAAAACAATAAATATGTATATAAGCACGTCATATATAGGATATATATGATGTTCATTGTCCTTCATTCTAAAAGAAGACCAATGACAACAGGAAGATGACTACATGACATGAAAGTGAAATGGAATTAAGTGAGGAAGGGCTGTGCAAAGTCAGCAACCTCACTCTCTCCTCTAAAGTGGCAAGACATAATTCAGAAAGACTAGTGATGGACCTGGTGAAGTGGGAGACTTTGGTCTTTTTAAGCTAAGTCTTTCCAAGCTCTGTCTGACTGGGCTAATGCTCATTGAGTGATTAAGTTTAGGTAAGAAATGAGGCAGAATGGCCTCTTTTACCTAGTCAAAAAAAAAAAAAAATCTAGAAAGAGGAAGACTCTCAGGGTTTCTGAACAAAACAGAAACAACTGCAATTACTTTGAGCCATCCTAGTCCAAACAATGATCCAGTGAAGCTTAGAGGCTTGACCTGAACCTATTATTAGCCAATCAACGAGAGTCACAATGATTTTGGTTTAAGACATGGTCATTAAAAGAAATCTAGCCAATAAACCTCAAGATATTTTGTGAGTCAAAATTTGTAGTCCTTTGGACAGAGCACCCACAGGAAAGGTTATGATTACCTATATGGACAGAGACAGAGGAGGGAGGGAAAGGAAGAAGGTAAGGATGAAGGGACGGAAAGAGGAAAGGAAGGAAGAAAGGTGGATGGGACACATATTTGTTTGACTAACTTCAGGGCTACTCATGAGGTTTAACTGTCTTAAGAGATCAAAGCCTTAAGATCAACGCAGCTGAGAAATATGTTTTATGAGATGCAGGTATGATTATCTCTCAATATGTTACAAAAGGTAAAATTCCATGATATTAACAAAAATTTCTGTATGAAGGACTTGAAACGAAGCTCATCTTTTTAAACTTAAAGATATAATGAGGATCACACTTAAAGAGTTAAATTTCTATTTCAAAGGATATGAAAAATTGTTTGCCAAAGTTCCCCTTTTGGAATTCATTTCAAATCATGTCTTGGACACACACAAGTGAGAATGTCATCATGCTGTTTCTATGCATTCTATGGGAATATACCATTATCATTTGATTTATTATCCCTGGTCCCTTAGCTATCCCTCCTTCTTACCTTACTATTTATTTTCTCCTTGCTCCCAAATCACTTCTGTCCTCTCCTCAATTCCATTTTTAGATAAGAGGAAGGTTAAAATATTATTTATGAAAAAAAGTTAAATTAATGATAACTGGTAGCAGTGCTCAAAAGCTAAGAAATAATACTCATTTCTTTTGATTGCTAGGTAACATGCAAAGTCACATAATGAATAAGTTTGAGAATAATCATTTTCAGAGACAAAAAAAAGTAATATCACCACACATAAGTCAAACTAGGAAAAAAAAAAAAAGCTCAATAACAGAACCAAAACTTTCCAAAACAATTAAATTTAAATCATATTTGCAAAATGTAATTTCCAAAAGTCAAATAGAAAAAAATCCTCATTGATACGTACGGAACTAAAATCAAATAATGTTTGCAAAATGTAATTTTTTTCAGAGCTGAAATTGAAGAAATTCCCACTGTTAAGTATGCTCAATGAACAGAAACAATGTAATAGTGAAACTGGATCATGAGTAAAAAGACTTAGTTTTTTTAGTCTCAATTTTGTTACTAACTTGTGGGATCCCCAATAAGTCACTTAATTTGGCTAAGCCTCAATTTACTTATCTATGAAATAAGGTGATTTGATATTGGATATACTAAGATCATGTCTGGTTCTAAAATTTTAACATCCTAAAATATATTTTAATTTCACAACATAAATAAACCTAAGGAGTTACTAGATAAAATTAAGTTCTCTGCCACAAAGGGTTCACAATTAGAAGCAGAAAAAACAAAGGATTTACCTTTTTCTTACGATTTCCACTTTCCCGTTGCACAGCTTTCATTAAACAAACCAGTCGATCTACAAATGTCTGTTGTGCAGCCAGCAAAGAACGCATAACTCTTACAGACTTATCACCCTGAGGGGATTCAAAAAAAAGAAAAAAAAAAAAAAAGAAAAGAATCTATTTTCTATACAATATTGATGGGGTTTTTCTTTAGAAACTTGGGTGATCTTTATTCTTCTTGATAGATATAAACTCCAAGATAAAGCTCAATAGAATAAGATAAATTATCTTGATTCAAAGATAATGAGAAATATTGGTTCCAGTAAGATATCTTATCATCCCATCTAAGTTGAAAATTTAGTAATCTTCATTGAAGATCAGTTTGTCAACAATACACTTCAAATAGCATACATTCATGAAATAAGATATAATTTACTTAATATTTATTCAATAAATGTATTAAGTGCCTACTATGTACAAGAAACTTGTTGCACTCAGGGAAATGCAAATATTTAGACAAAAATAGCTATCTTCCCTCAAAGTGCTAACGATATGGTAGGAAAGAGGGCTGTTATAGATGGTATTTACTCTAAAATTCTATTCTAAAAAGTGTAAGACTACTGAATCAACTTGTATATTTTGTACAACAAATGGAAAACCATGGGGTGTGGAAGATGGAGAAATAACTTCCACCGGGACTAAGAACAAAGGCATAATGGTTGAAGAGGTATTGAAGCTAAGTTTTTTATTTAAGTAAGTGACAATGACAAGAGTGTAAAGTGAATTAATCAAGAGGAAAATTTAACAATCAGCAGGCCCTTTACTACCAGGAAGTGTCATACCATAATAGAAATGTACAGTTTTAATTATCTTGAGAGTTAAATTAGAATTGAATGTATTTAAAATGAGAAGTGTAATACATCTTTATGACTATCTTCAAACAAAGTAATAGAAAAGCAGAAAAAGACAATTCATTCTTATTACTCTTACACCCTCTACTGGCTAACTAGTGTCATGATTTCAAAAATCAATGTCAACTAGAAAAGAAAATCATATATTTTTGAAGTGTTGGAAGGCAAAGGACTCTATAAATGAACTATAGATAATAAAACAGAAAATCAGAGCATATATGAAAGCATATTTCTTTGTTTTCTTATTTTCAGGTAAAGTCTTACTTTATTACAATTATTACCTTCAGTAATGCCTGGCTGAATCTTCTCATTACATTCAGGTACATTTCATGTGTCTTTGGATCTCTCTGTTGGGTATCTTGATCTTCACATTCTACTATAACATACCTTTAAAAAGTAGGTAAGAGTTTTTATTGGCTGAAATCAAAATGACGCTGATTTACCTCATGTTGCATAAATAAGAGAAAAGGCACTTGGCAAACTTTGGAAAGTAATAATGTCAGCTTCTCGTATGCCATTATCATCATAATTTTATACCTGTCTTTTTTTCCCCCCAAACACACAAGTGAAATTTAAAATATAACTATGAAATGCAACACTGCATTACAGAGAAAGCCAAATCTCCAAATCAGGAAGGTCTGATTTCAAGTGTACTGTTACATATCCTGGCAATGGGAGCCATGACAGGTCATTAAACCTCTTAATGCCCCAAGTAACTTTTTAAGAGTTGAAAAATAGGTGTCCAGTAGTATCACCAATAGTTTTCCTTTTCTAATAGCAGCAGCAGCATGTACGCACACATGCACGCACACACGCATACATCAATGAAATCAGAGTTAAACAAATAAGCAAAATAACCTCTAAGAAAACATTTTTTTTACTGAAGAAAAATTAATCTGGTGACATACCACTTTTGCTAAAAAGTACTTTAAGGATAGAGATATCTTAGTTGTGTTATGTTATGCTTTATGAAATATCTTCACAACTATTACCCCATTTGAAATTCATAACAATTCAGCATGTAGCAGGAAAAGGATTACCCTTCCCATTTTACAGAACAAAGTGAAAATAAAAGATTATCCAGAATAACAAAGGTATAGGAGGTAGAGCTAGGACTGGAATCCATAATATTCTAATTCAGAACTCTTACCAATATAATTATTTTACATTACCTTTTTTAATTAAAGGATTACAATGGGTTCTGTTGTTTTGGATGATACATGGAAAATTTTTCCTTATATTCAGCTAAAATTTCCCACTCTACAATATCCAGATATTATTCTTAGTTTTATGCTCTGAAATCTAAAAGACCAAATATAAAAGATGCTGTCATGTTTTCTATAGTCTCTTCTATGAACTAAACATGCCCAGCCACAACAGATTGTACTGTCACTATGAACTTTCATAATGTTGTCTACCATTTGATGTTGGTATCATATTGAACCTGCAGACTAGTACTACTCCTAATTCTTTTTCAGTTATTTAGCATTTCCTCTCCTCTCTACTTAAGACAATTAAATTTTTAAACTCAATTATATGGCTGCATTTTTCTATTAAATTTAAACTTTCAAAATTTGGTTCATATGCTTGCCAGTCAAAGTCTTCTGGGACTCTAATTTTGAAATCAAACATCTTAGCTTCCAATTGGTGTTATATTCAAATTTGATAGCTTAGCACCCAAGCCACTGATTAAAAACTATGAATAAAATAAAACCAGGGTCAAATGTCTGGAAAATACCGTTAAGTGATTCTTCCCAAAATCACATTATCCACTAATCACTTTTTTTTTAAATTAGGTCATCCAATCAATTGTGACCTCACTTAACCAATATTATTATTCAGTCCTCATCTCTCCATCTTGCCCACAAGTTTGTCATGACAAGCTCTGTTATTGCCTTGCTGACATGCTTTGACCATAGTATTGCCTGATCTACAAGCTTAGCAACCCTGTCAAAAAGAGAAGTGAAATTAGTCTGATGTGAACTCTTCTTGATGACCAAAACTTAGTTCCTAATGATAATTGTCTCCTTTTTAAATGCTCATAAACCAACCCTCTAATAACATTATAGAATTTTACGAGGAAAAAAATATCACAGGGAAGGTTTATA
This sequence comes from Myrmecobius fasciatus, assembly GCA_023553655.1. NCBI lineage: Eukaryota > Metazoa > Chordata > Mammalia > Dasyuromorphia > Myrmecobiidae > Myrmecobius > Myrmecobius fasciatus. The sequence continues at coordinate 276,585 of JAJPUD010001093.1, forward strand.
TGAGAAATAAAGGGTTTTGTGCTTTATCACTGCATTCTCTTCACTCAATCATATTCATCATTCTAATACATAATTAATTCCCTAGTTTTTCTGAGCTATGATGAACTAAATTTAGGGATGGGGTTTTCAGATTTTGGATGTATTTTGATCTATGTAGGCAGCTCCGTATTAAAAAAATTTATCTCTAACAATGCTGCCTGTCATCTAGTCTATAATGTACAGTCTTAGAAACTTGTTGAGGCATGAAGCAGTTAAGTGACTTATCCAGGAACAGAGTACATGTGGGTGTGTGTATGTGAGGGTGTGTGAATGCGAAAGAGAGAGAGAGAGAGAGAGAGAGAGAGAGACAGAGAGAGACAGAGAGAGAGAGAGATCCCCAGTCATTCTGGCAGAACTTGAAAACAGATACATCTTGATTCACAGACATGGCTTTCTATCCAATTCTCCATGATATCAACAGGAGAACAGTCTACACAACTTAATAAATGTTGGATACCTTATTTCTGCTTCCTTCATTTTACAAACTATAAACAATTAAGATATTGACTTATTAATTTTCAAGTATATGAGAGTATTCTTTAGAAGCTTGGGTGAACTCCATTAATTCTTAATAGCCACACTCAAAGATAAAGCCAAATTGAAAAAAGACTAGTTATCTTGTTTTAAAGATAATGAGAAACACTGGCTCCAGTTAAAGTCCTATCATCACATCTAAGTTAAAACTTTATGATTTGTCATTGAATACTCTGTCAGTTAGCAGTCAACAAGAATTTATTATTTTGTGCCAAGAACTATGTTGGGGACACAAAGGATGACAAATCACTTCTGCTAAACTAAAGGAATTCACTTTCTGATGGAGAAATGACATGTAAATTAATTATGTACATAGGAAATGAATATATTGTAAATGGAAGATAGTGTCATAAAATAAGTTCCAGCAGCTGGAGAAATTGGAAAAGATCCCAAACGATGCCAAAAGAAGGAGGAATCTGACCCGAGGCTAGAAAAGAACCAGTGAATACAGGAAGCAGAAATGAGGAGAAAAAACATCCATACAAGGAGGATTAGCAATACACATGCATGGAGTCAGAAGATGGCATTGTTCCATGTAAGAAACAGCCAAGAGGCCAGTGTCATTGGATTGCAGTCTATGGAAGGGAACAGAATATAAGCAAATAGGAAAATAGATTTTATTGCTGCTGTTTTAATATTTGATCCTGGAGGTAAAAAGGAATCACTAGAAACTAATAAGAAGGAAGGTGACATGGTCAAACTTGCACTTAAGGAAAATTATTTTGGTAGTTAAGTGAAAAATGAAATAGTCACACTTGAGGCAGGGAGAATGTTTAAAAGGCTATTATAACAGTCTTAGGAAAGGGTGTTGAAAACCTGAACCAAGGTGGCAGCTATGTGAAGGGAGAGAAGGGATTTATTACATCTCAAGGCAATCAGTTTCACTTTTGGATAGCTGGGATTATGAGGAAATTTTTTCTTGATATCCCATCTTTTGGAAACATTATTCTTTGTTCAACCTCTGGAAGCAAAAGGGAAAAATCTATTCCCTTTTTTACATGAGAGCCCTTTGAATACTTCAAGACAGCTATCTTGTGCCCTTGTGTCTTCTCTTCTCCAGGTGAAACATGCCTAATTATTTCACTCTTTTCATATGATACAGATTCAAGATTCTTAGCCACTCATGCTGTCATCCTCAAGACAGTTTCCAACAATTTGGGAGCCATGATGCACAGAACTGTACAGCTAGATGGTACAGTAGATAGAGCACCAAATCTGAAGTAAGAGCTGAGTTAAAATCCAGCCTCGGGCATTTAATAGTTTCCTAATCTGCAAATTGAGCTAGAGAAAAAAATGGCAAACCACAAAAATGGCAAGAAAACTCCAAATAGGGATAGATATAACAACAACAAAAACCATGGGTAAGGTTTAGGGAAGGCATAAGAAAGCGTGATCACTTGCCTATCACAGGAAATTACATCTCTCTCACTGCAGCTCATACTCTCATTAATTTTTTTGGCAGTCAGATTATGCTTCTGATTCACACTGAGCTTACAGATAACTAAAATCCTAGCTTCTCTCCTGCTTCCACTTCTAATTCTGAACTTTTCCACTTCATCAACAGCAGCTTCTTTAGCCTGACTATACTTTCAGCACTGCATCCTCCACCTCTAGCTGGTGATTACCGATCTGGGACCACCATTTCAACAGGTTACTCCTGTTCCCTCTTCTTCCTGCTAAACTCACCCCACTCCCTTCACCTGCCTTTTACCTCTTTTATACCTTAAGGGAAGGAATTGTTTTTGTTTTGGTTACTTTTATTTGTATTCAATTGTATACCATACACAATAAGCATTTAATAAATGCTCTATTACTCTTAAGATCTTTTTAAAAACCACTGTTTATTCAAATGTGTCCCCATCTTATATTTCTAAAGTTTATCTTTTTTTATATTCTAGAGAAAGATTTTACATTTATCTCAATTGAATTTATTAGTTCCAACTCAATGCTCTTATCAGTCAAGACTTTTTTTTTTTTTTTTTTAAATTTTGACTATCTATTGTGATTGATAAAGAGCATAGTCCAAAGACAAACCTCTAGAATATTCTACTGGAGACATATTGCCATGGTGACACTGAACCATTAACAACTACTTTGAATTGAGTCATTCAACCAGTTCTAAATACATGTGATTCTAATACTGTCTAATTCACGTTTCTACTTTCTCCATAAGACCATTATGAAATACTTTATCAAAACCTTTCATAAAATCTCAGTCAACTCCATCCCAAAAATTCTCACCTACTATTTAATTATTCTGACAAAGGACAATCTGTTTTTGGAAGAGTATTCCTGGCTCTTTCTAATGACCATTTTCCTTTCTAGAAATTTTCCAATTATTTCTTTAATAATCAATTCTAGAATTCCCCCCCCCAAAAAGGAAGTCAAACTCAAATTTGAGTATTTCAATTTTGAGGAAGTCAAACCTATAATTTCCAGACTTGTTTTTCCTTCTTTCCTTTTCTAAAATAATGAAACCATGTTTGCGCTACAATCTAATAGTCCATCACTCATTTTCCTCCCCAACTATCACTGATAAAACAGGCACATACATGTGTATACACACTCAATATATCACTGACAATTGCTCAGCAATCACATCTGCCACTTTTTTTTTTTTTTTTTTGCTGAGGCAATTGGGGTTAAGTGACTTGCCCAGGGCCACACAGCTGGAACGCATTAAGTGTCTGAGGTCGGTTTTGAACTCAGGCTCTCCTGACTTCAGGGCCAGTGCTCTATCCACCGAGCCATCTAGCTACTCCCTGCCACTTTTTTTTTTTTTTTTTAAAGATTCAAGGATATCTTGGCCAGGTGACTTGAATTCATCAAGCATAGCATAATATTCTCCTACTCTTTCTTTACTTATCTTGGGTATCAATTTATATTAGTCATTTTCAACAGAAAGTCATCTTCCTTTGCAGAGAAAAAGAATAAAATAGTAATTGAGCAATTCTGCCTTCTCTATGGCCAGTTATGCTTGTCTCCTTTCTTTGATCCTTTTCCTAATATGAGCAGAGAGGGCAAGGGGATCCTTTTTCTTGTCCTTAGCCTTCCTTGTCAACTCTAATTCATTGTGAGATTCAGTATTATTGAAATTGTTTTTAAAAGAACATGCTACACCTATTACATTTTCTGTTAGCAGGCTTATTTTCATTTTTTTATACATTTATTTTTAAAATCTGAGTTGGTGAATTCTCTATGCATCTTTAAGCAAATCCTACTGTTCTGCCTCATAAAAATTATTTTTACTTTTTCCCTCAGAATTTCCTTTTTGAGCAGTTCTCATCTCTCACTCCATGCCATGGGATCCCAATCCCACCTATCTTTCCTGCACTCTTTAAAATTTGCCTTTCTAAAATCTAGAGGAGATTTCAAGATATGCCAAGATATTTTTCTTTTCTATTACCAACTCCAGGCTGGAGACTTCTCTTCAAGGTTCTCATCATTTCCAGTTCAGCAAAAAGTTCCTCTCTTTTAATAAAGCAGCAAATCTAGAACCCTTTTATTGGTCCCTTTATGTTTAGAAGAACTAAATTATCTTGAGGGGATATCCTTCAGTTGGGGAATGGCTGAATAAGTTATGGTATATGAATATAATGGGATATTATTATTCTATGAGAAATGATGAGCAGGCTGATTTCAGAAAGGCCTAGAGAAACTTACATGAACTGATGCTGAGTGAAATGAGCAGAACCAGGAAAAATTGTACATGGCAACACGATTATGTGAGGATTAAAGTGCTGGATGTGGCTCTTTTCAGCAATGAGGAGATTCAGACCAATTCCAGTGGTCTTGTGATGGAGAGAGTCATCTTCACTCAGAGAGAGGACTGTGGGGACTGAATGTAGGTCCCAATATGGTGTTTTCACCTTTTTTGTTGTTAATTTTTGTTTGATTGCTTTCTTTTTTTCTTCATTTTTGATCTTTTTTTTTCCTATGCAGCATGATAAATGTAGCAATGTGTTTAGAAGAGGTGAACATGTTTAACCTATGTTGGATTGCTTGCTGTCTACAAGAGGGGAATGGGGAGGAGGGAAGGAGAAAAGTTTGGAGCATGGGGTTTATAGGGATGAATACTGAAAACCATCTTTGCATGTATTTTGAAAACAGAAAGTTTTTATTTAAAAAAAAGATTGTCGGGGCAGCTAGGTGGTGCAGTGGATAGAGCACCAGCCCTGAAGTCAGGAAGACCTGAGTTCAAATCTGGTCTCAGACACTTAACATTCCCTAGCTGTGTGACCCTGGGCAAGTCACTTACCCTCAACTGCCTCAGCAAAAAGCAAAATAAATAAATAAATAAATAAAATAAAATAAAATAAAATAAAATAAAATAAAATAAAATAAAATAAAAAAAAGATTGTCTTAGAAAAAAAATTGACTATATAATTGAAAAAATAAAATTCTATTAATTTTTTTTAAATTAAAGCTCTTTTAGCACAAGAAAAACAAACAAACAAACAAACAAAAAAAAACCTAAATCATCACTAAAGCAAATCAAGCCAAATGAAGAGAACCCCAATAGGCTAGTTTAGGTCCATGGGAACTTTAATCATTTAAAGCTATTTGACATTTAGCACATCTCTCTTTACTCAGAATGACCAGTGAATTCAGTTCAGTTTAGTGAAATCATAGTATTTTAGAATTAGAAAGGCTCTTTAGAGGTTATCCAGCCCATTCCTTCCTTGAAGTATAAATTCTTTATATAACAATTTCTGCAAGAGATGACTCATCTCCTGCCTGAACATCTCTAATGTCTTTCTGCAACAAGCAGGGAGAAAGCTGTAAATCAAGGAGGCAAATTTGATCTCATAGGTATCACTAGTATTTAATGGGATGACACCCAAGACTAGTGTATGGTTCTGGAGAGGTATGCCTAATTAATTCATGAGAAACAGAGCAGGTTAAAAAAGGTAGCATTATATATATTAAGAATCCAGACATGAGGAAATCCAGAAACCTGAGAGTAAAAGCATAATGGACAGAATTTGCACAAGAGTGAAATGAAGGAGAAACAGAAGTTTATTTTCATTGCCATATACTATAGATTGGTCAGACAGAGGAAAAAGATGAGAATCTGAGAATGGATCACAAACCTGGCAGTGAAGATTGATGGAAAGTATATAAAATTGATAAGTGTGGCTTTACGTTTTTAAAAATCTACATAGGAAAAAACCCAATACTTTTTTAAAACAAGAAGTCTTCAGTATCCTTGTGGAGATTATAATCTATGAGCTTTCATATTATTTTTGATTCCTTTCAGATGAATGGAAAATCATCCATGCTTCAGATAAGAAATGAAAGAGTTATAAAAGTTAAAGGTTATTTCAAAGGATGCTTCTGAACTTTCAATGACAAGCTACTTAATTTCAAAAACATGATGTGTAAGTGAAAAACATGTAAAACTAAGTTCTAATCTAATGAAGTGCCACAAGGTCTTGGATTAACACATGGAAGGAGATTATATGCTTATAAAATTTAAGATTGATATTACATCAATACGTATAATAGAAGACAGAATAAGGATTCAAAAAAGATTCAAACAAGTAGAATCTTGTATTATCATCCACACTAATACTTCAGTACTTCCAACAAACACAGGAAAGTATAGACCTCACAGAAGAGAAGTAAAGTTTAGTTACCAAATTGTAACTCCTTAAACCAAGAAAAAGAAACTTTTTTTGCTATGACAAGAGGTTTAAAAATAAAATTATTTGCACCATCCCTCAAGTCAGGAGGATCTGAGTTCAAATCTGGCCTCGGACACAATACTTCTTAGCTACTTGTGACTCTGGGCAAGTTACTTAACTCCAATTGCCTCAGCAAAAAAAATAAATGAATGAATGAATGAATAAATAAAGTAATTTAATGACTACAAAGGAATGTAAAACCAGTTAACTTAATTTGTACATTTTTGTAAGAGATGTGAAAAGTTAAACACAAATGTTATTTAGGAAAAAGCAAACAAAACTATTCACTAACTTCAGGAAATAATTTAAAATGTGCTTTAAATACAGAATTGTGGCTTGCTTGAGTCTATGGAATAGAAATAAAAATTCAGAAAAGGATAGAGAATAAGAACAAAGGAAAAATAGAAGGAAAAAAGGGGCAAAATGTACAGATTATTTTAGACAGGTATAGAAAATAAAGCATAAGAATGGAAAAGAAGACCTTAAGAAGTAAGTAGGAGAGAAATAAAAAAATGGATGTTTGGTAGATTCTAGCTAATAAAAAAGTATCAAATCATTCTTTGTACTATAACAGTCTCACCTCTCTCCTGTCTTCCTTTATTCTCTCCCTCTCTGTCCATATCAAAACACATTCCTAAAAAATTAGTTATATTCAATTTGTTGTGCACTTAAGCTATTATATTTCTTTTCAAAGTGGTAATTGAAGTTAAAATTCTCAAACTTTGTAGGGCTAGTTCTGAAAGAAATTTTAACATCAACAAACAGAATGGGTAGGAAGTTTAGAAAAAGTTTAAGGAGAATGCCTATTCCTAAAATTTAAAAATTTAGCCACCTGACCATGAATCTTAGAATCCATCTGCAAAACACATATTGGTGCTTTTGTTAGAATTAAGAAAACAGACAAAAACGAAGGTCAGATTTTTCTGGATGATAAATGATAAAGTCTTAGAGAGCCTTAGCTAAAATTGGCATTTTGTCCTGTACTCAAGATAGTAAGCCCATTTAGAGAAATCTAACATTTGCCTAGAGAAAAACAAAGAAGGAAATAGCTCTACAAAATCCTAAAAGCCCTCCATTAGAGTGCCAAGGGAAAAATATTGAAAAAAGAAGGGAAAGGAAAAGAAGGTCTTATAGTAAACAATTTTACCTTTTCAATGGGTAAGAGAGGAAGAGAAGAAAAGAATCTGGAGATGAATATAAAAATTTTAAATAAAATATAATTTGTATCTAGTTGTATAGAATTGAATTGAAGTATAACTAATCAATTACACTGATTTCAACATCATACTACTGCAACTGCCACATTTTCCCAAGCCCAGAAAAGAATTCTGAAGTGATATTCTAAAAATTTAGTTCAAGAGAATAAAGCATATTTTGGTAGGTGATAATTCAGACCTTGTTATATAGTATAAATAACTGATGCCATACCTTTTACAAGAAGGAAACCTAACTGAAGAAACATATGAATGACACTGCCAATTCTTTAATTATGCCTACATTCTGAAAAGTGAAGGACAAAAGGTAAAACTAGACATATCTTTATGCATACAGGTGGCATATGGATTTCAATGACTATGCATACTTTTTTTTTTCTTTTGAGACTGTACAATTCACTTGATAGTACATGTATTCTAGGTATATTTTATATGGGAAAAAATATGACCCTGAGAAGTCATAATATGAAAAACAATGAACTTACCAATATAAATAATTCGCCAGTGTAGAATTTTTGCAGGCTCTCGATATCAAGAAAGTGCAAAGATCTTGCTGAAAAAAATAAAAATAAAAATATGATTTCATATCACCATTTATTTATTGCTATTGCTATTATTTGGGAAATAAAAAGAGATACTCTATGTTATCATGGAGTTCTCCTTTATAGCTCTGACAGTACATTATAAAAACTTTACCTTTAATAAAGAACAAATCCAACTTTTCAAGAGTACCATATTCTAAATATCCAGGCAAAACAAATGTATTCTTTGATCAAATGCAGAAACACAATCTAATAGTTAATTTACATTGTTTCAAAGAACAATTCAAATTAATTTTAAGCATAAATTTGTACCTAGAAACAGTAACATAGTTAAGACAGTAAACTACAAGTGGAATAATCCTGAGTTTACAAAGAACTTAATAGATTTATGTGAATTTTATTAAAGATATATAATTTTCACATTACATTTTACTACTTTGACCCATATTTTTAAAAACACAGGAATCTATCCATGCATAATGAAAAAATTTTATACCGGAAAACTACCACATGTTGCCTGTTTTTAATGTACATCTACAAATGCATGTATTTACATGCAATTTATATAAAATAAAACATACTTGTGAAATATTAGAGAAGATTGCATAATTTTCGTAATGGGGTCTCATAATAGAAAAAAAAATTTCTGCAAACAAATGAAATTTCTGGAAGAGTGTAGAATAGGACTGCTTATTTAATGATCCAATAAGTAAGTGTTATTTTCTAACAAAACTACTTCTCCAATCAAATCCTATCTGCTTTACAAACCCACACTCACACACACGTATATATATACTCTCATGTTCCTTCAATTAATAGCTATCTTATACCAGTTAAAACATGATTTTCTTCTTTGCTAAATATTGAAATTAACTGAAGGAAAAATATAATTATAATTGGATTCTCTATAATTCTTTCAAAATGTTATATGAAATACTTTTTATATGATAAATAGGTTAATATTGTCCACAAATCTTTGTTAATCATTTAATAAGTGCTGGACATTGAGATAAATCCTGGGGACATAAAGACACAGCTCCTGGTCTCAAGAACTCACATTCAAATAGGAGAAATATGGAAAAACAATATCCTAACAAGATATATACACTATATATAGAACGTAATCTTACAGGAAAGACAATAGCAGGGGAAAGTGGGAGACATCTCTTGGAAAAGGTGAGATTTAACAAGGTTAAGTCTTAAAGGAAGCCAGAAGTTGATGTTGAAGAAGAACATTCCAGACATAGATCATACAAGCAAAAACAGCCCAGAATCTAGAGAAAGTATTTCATAGGAAGAACCACCAAAACCTCTGTTCTTAAATCACAGAATACTTGGAGGGAGTAAAGGGTAAGAAAACTAGAAAGGTGCAAAGGGACTAGGGCATGAAGGCTTTTAAAGGTCAAAGATATTTTTTTTGTGGATGAAGAAAATATAAGAAGCATTTCTCCAATGGACACAAAATAAGTCATCCCAAAATGCCAAAATGATTATTTTATAAAAATTTCTTATAACTCATCCAGCTGAAACTTGGAGCATATTAGCTTTTAATTACGAAATCCTATGGCTTTTTCTGTTTCTATCCTTCCAGATGACCCTAAAAGAAATAGGACAGACATAATGTGAAAAATACTAAATTCTGCATAGATACGGCAATATTGTAGGAAAGATTAGCTTTGAAAGATAACTGATTAAGACAATGAGCCAAGGCAATTCCAAAGGATCCATAGTGAAAAATGTTATCCACTTTCAGAAAGAACTAATAATTGAAGCATTTATTTAAAAAATTTCTGTATTTTAGCATGGTTAATATGGAAATGTTTTGCATGACTTCACATGTATAATCAGTATTAAACTGTCTTTTCAAGAAGGAGGAAGAGATGGGTAGGAGAAGAGATCTGAAACTCAAACTTAAAAAGTGATTACTAATTTTTCTCCATGAAATTAGGAAATATTTAAAGAAATAAGTACAAATGATTTTTTAATACTGAGTTCTGGTTTACACATAATGAATTTAACATATTGATGACATATCTAAAAGTAGGTATCCATAAAACAGTTAATGATGTAGGACTGGAGTTCTTTAAAAAGATTAATGCTAGATATGTAGAAAGCTGAAGAGCATCACTAAGAAACAAAAATGAAAAGAGAAAAGAGGAATTTAGTTCAAAACTCTGAAGGACAACTATTATAAAAGAGTAGGAGACTGATGATATTTCAGTACAGAAAAATGATACAGAAAAGGAGGAATGGGGGTTAGAAGGAAAACAAGGAGAGCAAAAGATGAGCAAAAAGAGTGCTAAAAACTTAGCAACAAAGGTGCTAATTTCACCTAGAACAATTTAATATCAAATTGTTTTTTGGCCTAAAAACAGCCAATCTAACATGATGTTCCTTAAACAACATTTGGAGCTTAAGGAATATCTGACTTTAAGTGATTTTCAGGATAGTCTACAAAAATCCATTTCATAAATATTTAAGTGTAGTGCTAGTAACAAAAAAAAAAAACAAAAAAACAAAAAAACAAATCTAACCATCATTGCAGACAGTTTCAAAGACAGTCTGAGTTCCAACTAAAAAGGCCAGGGATTCTTCTTTGATAAAATCCTAGTAATCCAGTAAAAATTACTCCTTTCTTAATCAATGTATCAGCCTCAGCATTAAATATGAGAGTGAAGACATAAGAATAATAGCATAGCAATAAATTGAAGTTTTTTATATTGATAGTTGGCATTTATTATCATTTTTACTATTATTATTTCAATAATCAAAGTTTGAGATTCATTTCAGCCTGGAAGAAATAGATACACAATAGTCAGTAGTTCTCAGGTCACTTTGGAAGAGATTCTACAGTGTATAAAGAACTTTCAAATATGTATGCTCAACAACTATTACTGGCAATACAATTGCTGAAACAATTGGGATACAATAAAAATATAGTTTATTGTCTTGCTAATTATCTTTGTGTTCCCAACATAGTGCTTTGAACATAGTAGGTACTAAATACATATTTAATGAACTAAACAGCCTACAAAAATGAACTTATCTATTTAATAGGACCTAGTCCAACATTCACTGTGAGTTATGCAAAGCTGCCATTTATTGTAGTTACTATAATTCCAAAGTCATAGTTCTCTATAATGTAATCACAGAAGACTGACAACAATTACTGTAAAGTAATGTTCATGAATACCTTATCTTAAATATCCTGGCTTTTCTTAATAAAATATTTACATTCAGTTCATTTGTACATTGCTTATGAATCCATTTACATGCCCAAAGCTCTAGTAAAATGCTTTATATTGAGGTCTACCTGGCAATTTATGCTGATGGGAAAACTCATAAGCATGCATCATAAAACAAGTTATTTAATGAACTTGTAATATTTAGTTTATTAGTCAAAAATGTTGTAAGGACCAACATTAAAATGTACATCTATTAAGAACCTCAACACATCCTCCTACAAGAAGCTATAAATTCTCTTGTCTTACCTCCAGATTTTCACCATCTGCAGATTCTTTTGTTTTTGATGCAGGGGGGGGAGAAGACACTGGAGGAAGAGGACTAGTTATGATTTGAGAACTAAAAACAAAACAAAAGAAGAAAAGTTATAAACTTAATATATAAATTACAGTTCTACTGAGTAATTTAGCATATAACAAAATTTTGTTTATAAGAATTCATTTTTTATTAAAATTAAAATCAGTCCTTTCAGCTTAGAGATTCTATTCACCTTCAAAAAATTACATATAATGCTAATATAATATAATAACAATTATATCCTAATAAAATAATGCTATGAGGCAGGATACACTGAGAAATGTAAAGATCTTAAAAGAGGAGAGGATAAAAAAAGACATATATGAAAAATAAATTTCTGAGATATTTACAAATCCCTTCCTATCAATCTCTTAAAAATATTAAAAAATGAACATTCCTAAGGTCTTCCAGCCCTCTTCTAATTCAAATACAGAAGACACTACAACTATTTAGAAAAATATAAAACATTTAATTAAACAAAAATGTATTGGCTGTCTACTGCATACCAGGCACTGGAGACTCAATGCCAAAAACAAAACAATTCTTTCCCCTTAAGAAGCTTACATTCTACTGATAAGAATCTAATCAAAAGTCAATAGTACAGAAAAAAGAATACTAGAATAGCAGTTGGGAGCACTGGGTTCTAACTCTCTCTCTACCATTATCTACATGGGCAATGCTGAGCAAGGAACTTCCTTTAGTTTCTGAGGCCAGAGTTTTTTCTTTCTTTTTTTTTAATTAATAAAATACTTCTATGAATTCATATTACCCCAAAATATAATCTCCTATAATGGCAGATACTTCAAAGGAGAAAAGAAAACATATTCACCTACCTAGCTGCCAACAATAAACACAAAATCTTAATCACACTGAACAAGCATAATGTACATTTTCATTTATTCTTCTAACAGGCAAGGCCTTAACAGATTTAGTAATTAGTTTGCTGCTGATATATTCATAATATATACTCATAACATTTTAAACCCCAAACACAGATTAGGCAGAGTTGAGGGGAAAGACTGAACAAGCATAAATAAAGTATAACAATAAAATGTGATGAGTTTTAAAATGTAATTTTGTTTCTGAAAATATATACCTATCTATTTCTGCAGTATTTGTTCCAGAACTTGATACACTCTCCGACACAGATCCTTGACTCTCTTTCTTATTAGGTTCCAATCCATTCTTTATGTCATCAAAGTTTTCATACTTGAGAGCCTGAACCAACTGCAACAAGTACATCAACAAATCCTAGGAAATGCGGAGAAAGAAAAAGAAACTTCAGTACGAGTTTTTACAAAGATCATGATGATTTAACTTATTTAATGTTTAAAATCTTTCTAAGAGAGAGAGAAAAAACCACATTAATTACCAAATTAAGAAATTTGGGATGGATATTAATTAGATGTTAAGACCAAATTAAGATAATCTTGTATCTCTTCACAATACCATACAAATAAAATGTAACCATAGCCTTAAACATTCAAAGCATTTATGTTTCTCACTCCTTTTTCTGCTAGGAGACAAAACCCTAAGTTATCAAAATGGTACTTTTGGGGAACTGAGACAGACTGATGACCACAAGAGGCCAGGGAACCACAGACATTCTTATGTTCATGGCCAATGCAACAAATTTTTTTTTCCTGTTAGCTTTCAAGACAGTCTGAATTAATGTGTTAACCAGCCACAAAGTATGTGTTTAAAAAAAAAATCACGCTGGTGATGACTAACAGGCAAAGTAGGACAGAAAAAAACTCTAAAGTAGTTTTAGCTATTATGAACACATCATTTTTGTGACAAGGTGCTGGTAAATTTAATGTTTAAGATCCCCGCTAGCTCGCTCTCGCTCTCTCTCTCTCTCTCTCTCTCTCTCTCTCTCTCTCTCTCTCTCTCTCTCTCTCTCTCTCTCTCGGTTAAGTGACTTGCCCAGGGTTACACAGCTAGGACATGTTAAATGTTTGAGACCAGATCTGAATTCAAGTGCTCCCGACTTCAGGGCTGGTGCTGTATCCACTGTGCCATCTACCTGCCCCCCCGCTAGCTTCTCTTAAATAAAAATCTCTCCATTTCACCAAATCTGAACACCATTACCTATCTAAACTTCTTACCTTAATAACTAGTATTATCTATCCCTTTTCTTAATTAAAAAAACAAAAAAAAAAACCTGTTATCCCAATTTGTGCTGAATTTTGGTTTTTAAGAACCTCTAAAAATCTAACCACATCTTACCAATCTAGTCTTTGGAGTTGCTATTTAGCTGTGGTATTGTGGAAAGGTTATGCCATAGAGAAATATGACCTTAAACAAGTCATTCAATGTACCTCAGAATCCTCACTTCTACCCATATTATTATATGAACGATAGGTATATGTTGGAAAGAGTTCTGGACTTGGAATCCTAGATTTGATTCCTGCCCAGTTATATTTTTTGGCTTCATAAGCATAAGCCTTAGAGCCTATTTCTTCAATTATAAATGCTGATATGTATTAGCTGGTCAACAAGCATTTATTAAGAGCTTCTCAAGTATCAGGAACTGTGTTAAGTGCTAGTGATATAAAGACAAGCAAACATATATATGGACCCTGAAATCAAGGAAGTCACATTCTAATGGAGGAGACAACAATTATGTCCATACAAGATACAGAAAATGCAAATGAAAGACTTTGTGGGAGTATGGCGCAGGAAGGCTTCTTTGCAAGATATGGAATTTTGAAGGGGGCTGGAGAAACTAAAAGGTAGAGGCCAGGGGAAAGAATATTTCAAGCATGGGGATAACTTGTGCGCAAAGGCAGAGTCAGAAGATGGAGTGCCATGTGTGAGTACCATTAGGCAGGCCAATGAAGCCAAATCATAAAGTACCTGGAAGGAAGATAAGTATAAGACGACTAGAAAAGTTGAAAAAGACTAAGCCTTTAAATGTAAAACAAAGATCTTTATATTTGATCCTCGAGTCACTGTAGGTTACTGTGTTTTAGGGGAGCTTTAGAAAAATTACTGGCAGATTTATAATGAATGAATTAGAACTGAGAGAGACTTGAAGCAAAAAGATTAGGAGAAAATTATGGGACGAATCTAGGAAAGAGTCAGTGATATGGGTCTGTTCTAGGGTTATAGCTGTATGAATAGAGAGAAGGGGACACGTAAGAGAGATGTTATGAAGGAAATAAAAATGACATCATTGGACAATACAGTGAATATGTAAGAATGAGAAGACAAGGATAATACCCAGTTTGCAAGCCCAGATTACAGAAATGTTAGTGGCCTGGTTTAGTAACACAAAAACTGGCAAGAAGACAGGTCTGGTGTTGGGAAGACCTGAGTTCAAATCTGTCTCAAACACTTTAGCTCTGTGACCCATGCAAGTCACTTAACCCTGTATGCCTCAGTTTCTTCATCTGTAAAATGATCTAGAGAAGGAAGTGGCAAAGGAAACAGCAAACTACTTCAGTACCTCTGCCAAGAAAACCCCAAATGGAGTCACATGGAATCACACATGACAAATGACTGAACAAAAATAACAAATTAATTCTATTATGAGCATTTTAAATTTGAGATACATACAAAGACAACTGGCTCAAGGTGTCCAAAGACTGGTTGGAAATGAGGGACTAAAGTTTGAGAGACCTGGATAGATATGGAAATAATTTTCACAGAAATAACTGTACTGATGGGAACTGATGATATCACCGATTGAAAAACTACACAGAGAGAAGAGAACCAATGGAGGTTTGGGAGACACCAAGATTTAAGAGAACTTGATCTAAATAACTAGAAGAAAGGAAACTGAGAAAAGTTAGGTAGGTGAAGAAGAGAATCAAGAGACAGAAAAGGGTTATGAAAACCTACAGAGCAATGAGTATCCAACATAAAACGGTGAATAATAATTAGTATCAAACGTTTCAGAGTTATGTCCATGTCTCCAGCTATGATAATTTTGGAGAGTAACAGTTACATTGAATAATAAAGACAAAAACCACATTCTAGAAGAATTAGAAGATAATGGACAACAAACATTTAGGCAGCACAGAATTGTCCAATATATGGAAAGAGCCAGAATATTACAGAAAATGAGGATGAGAAAGAGAACAATCTCCAGATGACAGGAGGCAATGTCATCAATAATGCACAGGAGAGTTGATTATAGCCAGGAATCTCTTCATCAGAGATCACTGAAGGAAGAAATAATGGGGAAAGATGTTTGAATGAGATGAGGAAGGACAAAAAAAGATCACTTGGCAAATAATCTTAATTTTTTTATGAAGCATGAGCAAAGTCCTCAGCTGAAAGGGCAGAGATATGGAGTGCTATGAGAGGCCTAGGGGATTAAAAAAAAAAAACATTTCAAACAACTGCTATGGTGAATGAAATCATGAATCAATTAAGGAAATATAAAAGGACTACCTTGCTGCACATAAGCCCAGTTGAAACTATGTAACGTGAATCAAAGTTGCTCCAATCAGCACTATTTTAAGATTTTCTGCAATTCTGTTCAGTGGCAAGAAACTAGGAACTAAAGTAGATTATGGAAGTAATCTAGGGTTGGAGTTTGGTGAAGCATTCTGATAGCAGAATAGGGATTCAAAAGCAGAAGACAGTATAGAATTGTACTAGTTAAATGATGGGTGTAAATAGGAAAAAACAGTACAGCCAGAGTAATAGCAAAAGAACTAAGAGTAATAGAAACGGAAATTGTGGTTAAAAATATAGATAAAGAACTAGGCAAGGTATGATGAGGTATAGAAAAAGGCAGAATGATAAAAAGTTTATGATTACCTACAAGAATTGTGGAATTCGTGACATACAAGTTGTAAGAAAGGACAAGAACTATATGTGAATACAGCTTAAGTAGAGAATAACAGGGTAGGTCATGAGAACTAAGCAGAGTGAAAAACTAGGAAGTTTAGAGTATCTGAGGAAGCATCAATATTTATGCTGAAGTTCACAAGTATAAGGGCAGGAGTTGGGGTAGAGAGGAAATCTCTAAGTCAGATATTAAATTCATTCAGAAGCAGGGAGAATGTCCTGGGGATTCTATAGATAGCAGCTATCAGGATCTGCATTGAGTAATAAATTTGGATTGCTTGAACTTCAAAGGAGGAAAATTTGAAGAGTAAGTGAGAGCTGGGAGAAACTAAAAGTGGTATTAAGGAGCAAGGAATATTCCAACTCTACAAACCCAACCACTGAGGATTTGAGGGAAGAAGAGGGTAGGGACAAGTAGTACAGTAAAAGTGGCCAGGGATACAGTATTGTCAGTAGGGGGCCAAGTTTCAGTGAGTGCCAAAAGAGGAGGGAAGGAAAAAGGGTAAAGATATAAATTCTGGACACTGGGATATTGGGAGGGTACCAAGAGGCTGCAATGAGAGGATGGAGTAAGAACACAGGCAGTTATAGTTGGGTAATAGGGATTGTACACTGGGGCAGTCAGGGGTTTGGAATCATTGGGATATGGAAAGCATGGGAGAGAGTATGCTAACATCTAACAAATTATTCCAAGCTCAGGGTTATACAAATCTTAAAATTCTACATAAGTATAAATCATTATCACTCCAAAAACTCTGAAGTCTAATTGATTTTAATGTTCCCTCTATAGTCCAAACCACAACTGATCTATACCTTCTAATTCAGGGAAGTATTGTCTATGTTCTTCTGTAGGTTCTGCACAAAGAACCTAGGCTTCAAGCCTTCAATTAGATTTTTTTGGACATTTCAAAATTAGCAATCAAGCTGTGAACCTGGTACTCTTGGCTTACATGATCCTAGGTCTTCTCTATTACAAGATTAGCTTTCTATCCAGTATATCACACTGTATCTCCAAGGTACAGGAATATATCAAATTCCAAATCACATGCTTAGATATTCAAGCATATTAATGGCACATTAATGTGCCATTTTTTTTAGTATTATTTTAAATTATAAAAGAAGACAAAAGCAGCTTTAAAATTTGAAAACAACTTGATAACTAATTACCTGTAATGTTTACAGTTCTCAATAAATGTATAGGATTCATATTACCAGAAAAAATGTTCATCTCATAATACTAAATTGACCAACACATTTAATAATTATTCTTCTTCTTTGGTCATCTTTACTGATAGTATATATTACTTTTAAACATACTACAAACTTTTCTGTTAAATATATGATCTAGTATCTGGCATCCTAATTAAAGATGAAACTTACTTATATCATATATTCAAAACAAATGCATTGTTAACTTTTATAGGAAATAAGTAATTCATAAGAGCAACCACCTTCTCAATTTAAGTCCTTTATTGCCACATCATTTTTTACATTTTATTTGGACAATCTGTGTCCAAAGTACACTATCCTTCACTTGTATGAAAACTTTCATTAACTATAATGATAGTTGAAGATTCAGACCTTCCCAATACATAGTTCAATTTGGAAAAAAATTTGTTTCTTTAAGTATGAAGGTCAGTTATTAAAATATTGGATTTCAATCTCAACATAACTAGAAATCCTCCTAAGGGTTTTAAAATTATTAATAAGTAACAACCATAAAAATCTCCCAGGAATGAATCAAATGCACCAAAGCCACCTTAAAATAGCAATATGTGTACATATATACCTTAGCTAAAACAATAGCATTCACAACAAATTTATAGGTGATATAAATCTGGAACAGACAACTCACATAAGAGATGATAATAATTATTTCAAAACGATCACAAAATACTGGAAAATGTGCCACGGTAGAAAAAGCACCAGTCCTACAACCAAAAGAGCAGGTCTTCAGTTACAGCTAGACTTGTATTTTGCTACAAGATTACAGGCAAGTCTCTTAATCTCTCCTTTTATAGAATAAGGACAAAAATACTTGTATTCACTACAAGGTTTTTGGGAGAAAAATGACTTGTAAATTCTGAAGTATGCTATAAATATGAATTATCTATGTTTAATGTCATGACTTTCTAGACTGTTAATGAAACTTATATAAGGTTATTACATTGTATGTGTATGTATACTGTGCCTATGGTATCATAAATTTATGAAGAGTTTTCCCTGAACATTTCTTCAGTGGGGGAATGTGAGCCACATTTCATCCCCTGAACTTAGAGAAGTAGAGCCTAATATGTGAAAAAAAGATTTAATAATGCCTGGAAACAATGATTTCAGAAATGTATGAGAAGAGGAATGCTGGTTTCAGAGGGGAAAAAAGGGATTAGGGTCTGTTACAAAGCTAATGTAAGATAATCACAGATAAGAGTCAAATCTGTTCTTCTATTGCTGTTCAATCCTGTGTAATAGTCAAATCTGTTTTTCCATTCTGTTCAGTCCTGTGTAATAGTCAAATCTGTTTTTCTATTGCTGTTCAGTCCTGTGTAATTCTACATGGACCTTTGAGTTGCAACACCATGATGTGCAGTTTTTAAAATTACTACATCATTGGACTGCACTAAGAGAATTATGGCTTTCAAAAAATAAGAGGTGATAATCTCTAGGCTTAGAGCACATTTCAGTTATTATGCTGAGTTTCATATTCCATACTTTAAGAACACTAAAAGAGGACAGAAATAGAATTGAGGGGCCTTGGATTCCTACCATATGTGGATCTGCTGAAAAAAGGGTGCATGTTTAGTGTAGAAAAGAGAAGACTCAACAGATTAAGAAAGTTGTTCCCAAATTTCTTTTTTTTTGCTTTTTGCTGAGGCAATTGGGGTTAAGTGACCCCAGGGTCAAGTGTTAAGTGTCTGAGGCCACATTTGAACTCAGGTCTTCCTGACTTCAGGGCTGGTGCTTTATCCACTGCGCCACCTAGCTGCCCCCTGGGCCACTTAGCTGCCCCCTGTTCCCAAATTTCTAAAGTGGTATCAAGTAAAAGAAGGATTAGATATTTTTTTGGCTCTAGAGGTCAGAACTGAGAAGAAAATATGGAGATCACAAAAAAATTGTGATTTCATGTCAGGAAACAAACTTCCTAGCAAATTAATAATGTAATGGGTTACCTCAGGAAGCAGTGAGGCCCCCACATTAGAAGTCTTCACGCAGAGGCTGGATGATTCCTGGCACAATATGTTAGAGATTACTTTATTAGGCTATGTTGCCAACTCTAAAATGCTATTTGATTCTGTATGAGTTTTAGAATGTGAATGCAGTAATCTATCATGTCAGTTCTATACTGTATAAATTTGGAGGGCTGTGTCTGGTTTTTTTTTTTAAACTGTATTTAAGTCATAGCTAAAATTTGGAGGTAACAGGTGGCACCCTATGTTCAATAAATAATGATGATTACAAGAGAAATTCACATCCAAGCCTTCAAGCCAAACTGGAAATCATCAGCAAATAAGGACCACTGGCAATATAGAAAGGAAGCATTGTCTTCTTCCACCTTCATCACAATTTCTATAAGCACAATGATACAGATCCAGTACATGAAAACAGAATCATAGCATTTCAGAGTTCTATAGTAACTCAGAAGCTACACAGTCCAATTTGTCCAATTTGTATCTCAGAAATGAATCTCCTCTAAAAACCACCTAAAATGCAATCAACAAGTTTTTGCTTGAAGACTTCTAGTTGGATGGAAGGAGGAGACTCCTACCTCATGAGTTAGTATATCCTCTCTTCTGATAGCTTTACTTATTGGGAAGTGTTTCCTTACAATGACCTTAACTCTGCTTCTTTGTACATTTTATACTGCGGTCCCAATTCTCTCTTCTGGAATAAGCATTAAGATGGCTAATTTCTCACTGTGAGTTTTCCACAAATACTGAAAGAGAACTATTATGTGTTTCCTTTCTAAGATTACACTAAGCTATTCAATTAACAGTTTTTGTGTTCAATTGTTCCAGTTTTGTCTGATTCTATATGACCCCATTTGGGGTTCTCTTGGCAAAGAAACTAGAGTGATTTGCCATTTCCTTCTCTAGCTCATTTTACAGATGAGGAAAACAAGGTAAACAGGATTAAGTGACTTGCCCAGGGTCACAAAGATACTAAGTGTCTGAGGCCAGAACTGATCCTGACTCCAGGACTAGCATTATAACCAACTGTGCCACCTACCTACTCATTCAAGTAATAGTCACCACTATCTATAGAAAAAGCAGATGTTTCCAATGGGCTAATACAGCATAACCTCCTAAAAGCTATTTCCCTAAAGAAAATACATCTGAAGGATATTAAACAAACAAAGCATTTTGCTCTATCCACGAAACCCCAATAGGTTAGAAAGGCTCTGGGAACATAGTCACACTGGAAAAACTGAGAGAAGAATTGCTTAGGAAGTCAATATTATTGAAAACTCACAAAATTTGAAAGCTAGCAATGACCTAGGTCAACAGAAGAAGAGACAATCTTTCCCCAGTGGCCTTGTAATCTACATAATAGCAATCATAAAGTTTGATGTCTTTGCTTTCCAGAAGGATTTAGAACTACTTTCTGGAAACCTACACATATACATAATGGTGAGCTACTGTAAGTTTAAAGAGGCAATGGATTGAAGGGGGGGATAGGAGAATGGTTGTAGGCAGCATGGCCAAGCAGTTCTATGTTTTGAGGACCCTGGAGGCTTTTTCAAGGCTACAATTAAATGTAGCTTGTTGTATTCTGACTGATGGAGGGGACCTGAATTATTCCCTAGCTGGTGCTACATTAAATCATTTTTCATTAGAATTCCTTTTTCCAGACAGTACAGTACAAGTTGTGCTGCCAGGTAAGTGTCCTGGGAGGAATTGTCATGTCAGGTAACAGTTCAGGGAGTAAATTTTCATTTCACTGAAGAGTCCTTGGAGAAATATTTTAATTTATTTCGGATGGTACCTCCTCATCTCAGTTCTATACACATCCTGCTGAATCTCTGTCTCCCTCAGTCTCTTTTTTTCCTCTCTCTCCCTATTTTGCTATCGTTCTTTCCTCTCTCTGAATCTCTATTTTTACTCTCATTTCTTCTTTCCCACTGTCTCTTTTCTTCTCAGCATCATTCTCTTCCCTCTCTGCCTTCTTCTAGGTCTGTTACCACTCCCTTTCTCTGAGAACCCCAAACATGATTAGTTTCTAGGTTTTAGGTATAACAAGAAAACAGAAGTAAGCTATACCTCATCATCTGCTTGCTGCAACCGAGCAACAGCATAGCGCCTCACTGTTGGATTAGTGAAATGTGAAGATAACAGCTCCAAGGAATCTTCCACATCCATTGGCTTCCATTTTCCCAGTAGTTCTAATGCCTGTTTGGCCTCCTGAGGAAGATCCCAGTTGACACACTTTAGGAACTTTGTCAAAGCCTAAAAACAAAACAAACAAAAATGGAAACAAAACCAAAAATTGTTATGACTAGCAACAATCATTTCCCAGAACCATGAAACATCATGACAACCTGCATATAGTCTAGACTAATTGACTCATTTGATTCCCTATCCCTTGCCCCTCCCTACCTAATAAACATATCTGTTTCTAGTCAACTGGATTAATGTGAATATGCCTAGATCTTGTATCTAAACACAAAACTAGACATTCAAATAATGATGTTAAAAGAATATAAACATACAGATAAATATATCTTCATTTGAAAGCATAAAAGTAACATTAAAAATAATACTAAGCATCTTACAATTTAATTTTCATTTTGATTCATCCTTAAGACAGGTAGTAAACTAAACACTCAGCAAGATCACTGTGGAAGTATATAGTACCTTCTAAGAACATCATTTGTGAATAGCTACTTAATGAAGGAATGATCTTTAAAGGAAAATAATATAGATGTCAGAAAGAGTACCACTTACTCCAGTACTAGCATTTTTGGACCCGATATTCTTTGCGGACTTATCTTACACTTGAATCCAATTCACTCACAGTGATGGCATTACCTCCCTGTTGTCACAGTCTATTTTGAGAAGAAAAGGCATGACAATGTCTATGAGGAGGAGTAAGAGCTGTCCCATAGGGGACCCAAGTAGAACAAGCCAGGTAGGCAGCACAGCTCTTTTTTTTTTTTCTTTCTTCTTTTGATTTTCTTCCCTGTGCCCACACAGGATAGCATAAATTTAGCTGTGGGTACTTTACCCAAGGAATGTAAATTTTCACAAGTTATCAGGGGGTTTATTGGCTAGGATCAGATTTTAAACCCAAATCACTCTGGCCTTCATTAATTGACCAACAGTAGGTTCTAGGCCAAGACTCATTTGGTTATTGATTGGGCCCAGATTGACTCATAATCAATGTAAACAGAAATTATGTTTAGACCATTAATGCTGAGGGATTTCCCCTCCCAGACTAAACTTTCTTTTTTTGACTAGGTAAAAGAGGCCATTCTCTTCCTCCTTTCTTACCTCTCCTAGTCTTAATCACTGATTGGGTTCAGCCTCAGTCAAAATGAGACCTATTAAAGACTTTAACTTAAAGAGGCCAAGATTTCCCAATGCATCCAGGACCACCTCCATCTCTACTCATCCTGATCTCTATCTTTCCACTGGATACAGATGGATCCAGAGAAGAAAGTGAGACTGGTGACTTTCCATATTAATCCACTTCAGTTTATTTGTATGTCATGACTC
This sequence comes from Myrmecobius fasciatus, assembly GCA_023553655.1. Classification (NCBI taxonomy): domain Eukaryota; kingdom Metazoa; phylum Chordata; class Mammalia; order Dasyuromorphia; family Myrmecobiidae; genus Myrmecobius; species Myrmecobius fasciatus. Next base: position 299,654 of record JAJPUD010001093.1, read on the forward strand.
TGTGATACCATGGTCTTCTTTAAGAATGAAGAACAAACAACATTTTACATAACATCTAATCTCTGAGTTAGAAGAGAAGTTAGAGACCTATCTAGTTTAACTCATACCTTAAAATGAATTTCCTCTATAATGTATCTAATAAGTAGTCATCAAATCTTTGCTTTAAGACCCCACAAAGCAATGAGCCCCATTTATGGGCAGTTCTAATTGTTCAGTTGCCCTTTATAGTAAATTTAAATTCCCTATTATGCAAGTGCCATCCAACATTCTTTATTTGCCCTCCAGGCTCAAGAAGAACAAATCTCATCTATCTTTATTTGCCCTCCAGGCTCAAGAAGAACAAATCTCATCTATCTTCTACAGATGTTATCATAAGGCCAGAAATCTTTTATCTTTGAGCTAAATATACCCTGATTTTCTTCAACTGATCATCTTTTTTCTTGGCTCAGGACTATACTCTTTAATCTTGTTACTTCTTTAGCAAATTATCTCTTCATTATTACCTCAACATGATTTCCAAGATTACTTCCAAACAGTCATTCCTGTCTTCAACTCCCTTTTACCAGTACTTTGCTTATCAGAAAGCAAACAAATGTATAGGTTCCTAAAAAAATCTGAAACTTAAAAAACTAAACTCCCCACCAACTATTCCCATTTCCCAAACCATTTTCCTCTATTACTCTAGGTTTGCAACATTGGAGTCACTTAATGCTTATCCTTTCACTGTAAATCCAAAATAAATTCTGGTCAATTCTTTGGGATCTCTCTCTTTATCATCTAATATGCACATTTCCAGTGCTAGATCAAGCCATTGTTATCTCTTATAGCATTATTTGATTAACTCCCTAGATATTCTCCCTGCTTCGAGACTATATTATATTAGCTATACAAGGGTTCAATAAATGCTGCCAACTGATACTCAATGCATGCATTTTCATTTCCAAAATGCATTCCTAAGATGGGCTTGGAAGCAAAACAATGTTTCATAAATATCTAGAGCAAATATTCCCTCATTTCACAGAAAGTCAAGTTTTAATAGAAATACATTGTTCTGTATTTTAAATTCTTCAGCAGGCCAACATATAAAACAGTGTTGTCAAACTCAAGTAGAAATAGATCCTTACTAGTGACATAGTGACTTAAAAAATCATCAATTAACATTATCTATGCTCAATTGTACTCTTTTTTATTTTGCTAAACATTTCCCAACTATATCTTATTCTAGTTTGGGCCCCAACAGAAGCTTTACCTATAATATAGAAGAATCCAGCACTTCAACTTTAATACCTGTTTCTAAAGTGCTACAAAAAGAAACTGCACTTTATGGTGACAAAAATCAATAAAAGCAGATGAACCAGAGCAAGAAAAAAAAAAAATCCACACCAAAAGCAGCTAATAATGGAAATAGAAGGATCTATGTTTTAAGATAATGGAGAATAAGATACTAAATTTAAAAAAAAACAAAAAAAAACCCAAAAAAACCCCACAACTATTTGTACTCTTCATAGGGTGAGATATAAAACTCCTTTCTCATCCCTATAAAATGTTTTTAAGAATAATCTTCCTACAGTAAAAATATACATGATGAAAACATGAAAAGCTGACAGTTTGGTTTTGCAAGCAATTACACATTGAAAAACTCACCTTCATTTACAGAACTGACTAAAAAGTTTAGGGGAAAAAAAAGATTTTTATTGTTTTTAATGTTTGTTGTTAAAAAATCAAAAACAAAAAACACTGAAATGAAAGGTACCTCTCATGAATGTTTGAAGCATTCAAGATTTAGATATAACCAAAGAGATAAAAATTCCATTAATATCAAGACATTAAACAGGAAGTCAAATATTAGCTTGGGGGGGGGCCTGCCTTCCTCAAAGAAAATGTTCTCCAGAGTACAAACAGAAGGCAAATTTCATTACTGAATGTTATGAGACTTTTTTGTTTGCCATGGAGAGGAATCTTTGTGTTGCAAAGGACAGAACAAAAATGATCATTTCAGAGTTGAAACAATTAACTACAGATACAGCAAGCAAGCGAGGCAGCAAGTCCAGAAGTACTACATAGGTTACTGAGAGAATTGACAGATATAACTGCTGAGTAAGTCTATAATCTCTGAAAGAAACTGAGAAAATATGAAGAACTACAGAAATGGAATTCCTATCCCTCTCCCCACCCACCCCTAGCCTCATTTCCCACAGAGGTGGAAGACAGGGGGAAAGAAAAGATTCTGTGAATTACAAGCCCATGAGTTTGGCTTTAATTACTGGTAAAATTTTACAATGAATTATTAAGCAAATGGTTCAAAAAGAAATGGCTGTTCACAAAGAGCTAGCATAGTGTCATCAAAAATATGGATTAACAGATTAACTCTATTTTTTCATAAACTATAAGTACAAACACATACATAATTTACCTAGATTTTAGCAAAACATTTAACAAAGCCATTCTTATGGAAAAAAATAGAGATGTAGGGTAGACAAAATGCTACATTAGAAAGTATACTAGACAGTCAGGAAGAACTAATTTTAAATTCTTCCTCAGATGTGAACAGGCTAGAACACTGAGCCAAATATAATGATATTCATTTATCCATATCAAATGTAAAGCCTTATACATTGGTTTGAAAAAAAAAAATCAGCTTCAAAAATACCAAAGAAGAAAAGCATGGTTTAATGGGATGGTTTGATATAGAATGCCTCTAAAAAATAATATCAATATAAATTTAAAATTACATATCAGCCAAAAACTGCTAAAGTGTATTCAGGCTACATTTTTTTTAAAAAGGCGGACCACATACTATGACACAAAGGTTTCAGTTGTGTCCAATTTGAGATTTTCTTACAAAGATACTGGAGTGGTTTATCATTTCCCTTTCCAATTCACCTAGCTGTCCCAGATATGGAATATTACATGTAATATAAGATTTTTTTTTAATATGCTGGCTAATTTTAATGAACTTCCCCCCTTTTTCCCCTCCTCATTTTTCTTCTTTGTAACAAAAATGGCTTCCTAGTAGAAGGTGGGAGTAAGAGATTTAAAAAAAAAAAAAAAAAAAAAAAGGAGATCAATACAATTTGTTTTATAAAAGATTTATGAACGGGAATGGAAATGTGTCAAATAGAATGAAACAGTATTTGGTGTGCCTCAATCTGAGTGACCATACAGATAAGATTACAGATACTCTGGTGTATTCTAAGCAATATTAGTTGTTCTGCAAAAAACATAGTTTTCCTGCTACCATTTGACCATAACATATACAACAGAACAATAGTCTGGAGAGAAATAAGTGCAGAAATGGAAGGAGGAAGAACTTATCTTTGTTGCACAAAGATAAGAAGAAGAAAGGCAAGGAGAGGAAAAGTAGGAAAAGAAAGGAAGAGGGAAGGAGGAAGGGACAGGGAGACAAAGATGGAGAGAAAAAAAGAGGGAAATGGAGAGGAAGAAAGAAAGGGGAGTGGGAGGAGAAAACACAAGAGAGGAAAAGGGAGATGAGGAGAAAAAGAATATGATAGGAAAAATTTTGTTTAAATAAAAAACTCATTTTAAACTATCAAAGGATAAAAATGTAACCATATAAATAATTCTTCTGAACATTTCAAGGTGGATATTTGTTCAGCTTATTCAAAAAGGTTTCAAGAATAACAGGAAATATAGTTCAGCCTGCACTAGTCATTATAAAAATCCTATAATACACTCAGGGATTTGAAGTTTCATTGCCTACTTTTCCAAAATGTGAAAGCAACTAATTAAATGAAACTTATAACATATTTTCTACAACTTGCACATTTTATTTCTCACCTTTCTGGATATAGTTAAATTTCCATAAGAAATAACTATTAGTTTAAATGAATACTTCTTTTTGCAAAAGTTTCTGCATGTGGCAATTAGTTCTACCCTGTAAATCTGCTCGAGGCTTTTTTTTTTCATTTAAAGCTTTGAATTCCAAATTCTATCCCTCCCTCCTTCCTTCCCTCCCCCATCCCTGAGACAGCAAGCAATTAGATATAATTTATGCACGTGAAAATATGTGAAACATTTCCATATTAATCATTTTATGGACAAATTAAAATAGCATGCTTCCATCTACATTCAATCAATATCAGTTCTTTCTTTGAAGCATACAGTATGCTTCATCATTAGTTTTTTAGGATTATCTTGGATCACTGTAATGCTGAGAATAGCTAAGTGATGCACAATTTCTTCAACGAGCAATATTGCTCTTCCTGTGTATAGCCATTCTCCTGATTCTATTCATTTCACTCTGCATCAGTATATCTAAGTCTTCATAGGTTTTTCTGAAATCAGCCTGCTTGTCATTTCTTATATCATAATAATACTTCTTTACAATCATCTACCAAACCTTGTTTAGGCATCCCCCAATTCTTAGCCACCACAAAAAGAGGTACTATACACATCTAAGTATAAATATAGGTCCTTTTCCCCTTTTTTTGAATGTCTTTGAAATATAGACCTAGCAAAGGTAATGCTGGATGAAAGGGTTATACAATTTTATAGCCCGTCAGCATAATTCCAAAATGCTCTCCAAAATTGTTAGATCAGTTCACAACTTCACAAACAGTGCTTTAGTGTTTCAATTTTCTTACAACTCCTTCAACAGTCAATATTTTAGTTTTTTGTCATATTTTTCACTCTGATAGGTATGAGGTGGCACCAGAGTTGTTTTAATTTGTATTTCTCTAACCAATAGTGTTTTAGAGCATTTTTTCATATGACTAAAGAGAGCTTTGATTTCTTTATCTGAAAACTGCCTGTTTATATGTTCTGATCATTTATGAATTGGAAAGACTTATATTTTTATAAATTTGACTTAGTTCTCTATATATCTGAGAAATGATGCCTTATCAGGGATACCTGTTATAAAAATTTCCCCAGTTTTCTACTTTCCTTATAATTTTGGCTAAATTGGTTTTGTTTCTAAAATAACTTTATAATATGTAAAATAATTTTGATTATATATATTAAAATGTTCTCTGTCATCTTTGGTCCTAAATTCTTCCTTTATTCATGGATCTGACAAGTAAGTTATTGCATGCTTTCTTAATTTGCTTATATCATCCTTTATGTGTGAATCATGTCCCCATTTTGACCTTGGTATAATATGAGGTGTTACTCTCTATATAGTTTCTGCCATACTCTTTTCTACTTTTCCTAGTGGTTTTTGTCATACAATGATTTTTTGTTGCCAAAACTTGGATCTTTGGGTTTTTTACATACTAGATTATTATGGTCAATTACTATAATGCAATTTGTACCTAATCTATTTCATTGATCCTCACTCCATTTCTTAACTAGTACCAGACTGTTTTGATAATTAAAGAATAATACATTTTGACATCTGGTATAGCTAGGCTACCTACTTTCACTCTTTTTTTTTTCATTGATCCCCTTGATATTCTTGAGTTGTTTTTGTTCTTCCAGATGAATTTTGTTAATTTTTTTTTCCAGCTCTAATAATTTTTGACTGACCAAAATAATAGTTTGACTGGTATGGTCCTGAAATAAATAGATTTATTTAGGTAGAATTATCATTTTATTATACTGGCTCATCCTAAACAGCAACAATTAATATTTTTTCCAATTATTTAGACCTAACTTTATTTGTATGAAAAAGTGTTTTATAGACGTGTTAATATAATTCCTGGATTTGTCTTGTCAGGTAGACTTGCAAGTACTCTATATTGTCTACAATCATTTCATTTTTTTTTTCCTACAATCATTTTAAATGGAATTTCTCTTTTTATCTCTTGGTGCTGGGTTTTGTTTGGAAGATATAGAAATACTGATGATTTGTATGGGATTATTTTGTATCTTTCAAGTCTGCTTAAGTTGATAATAATTTCAAGTAATTTTTTGGTTGATTCTCTGTAATTTTCTAACTATAACATCTTATAGCTGCAAAGAACGATAGTTTTGTTTCTTCATTGCTTATTCTAGTTCCTGTAATTTCTTTTTCTTCTATTTTATTTAGTTGCCTTCTAACTTGTTCTGAATTAGTATTTTTAAGTTAGTTGTGTGGATGTTTTGTTATAAATGTTTTTTTTTCCTAACTGTAAAATGCTTCATTAGAGGAAAAAATATTTTGATCAAACATAATTTGTTGGTTGTTGCCAAACCAAGTTACTTAAATTGAAATTTTCCTTTTTTAGTAAATGAATAACTTTTAAAAATATGAAAATTATTTTTATTTTTTTCTCTTAATGAGATAGCTAACTTTTTTACTATAATATGACAGACTTAATAATGGACATCCTTGCTTCATCTCTGATTGTATTGGGAAGGCTTCCAGTTTATGCTCATTATAAATAATGCCTGCTGATGATTTTAGATAAAAATTACTTATCATTTTAATGTAAATTCCATTTATTCCTATGCTCTCTAGTGTTTTTGAAAGAAAAGGTGTTATATTTTGTCAAATGTTTTTTCTGCATCTATTGAGATTAATCATATGATTTCTGTTGGTTTTGTTATTGATATGGTCAATTACACTAATAGCTTTCCTAATACTGAATGAGCCCTGCACTTCTAGTAGAATATTCCTGGTATATATACCACTTGATCACAATGCATAATTCTTGTGATGTATTGCTATAATTTCTGTAATAGTATTTTATTTACAATTTTTGCATTAGGGAAATTGAGCAATAACTTTCTTTCTCTGTTTTGACTCTTTCTTGTTTAAACATCAGCATCATATCTGTGTCATAAAAGAAATTTGGTAAAAACTCCACTTTTGCCTATTTTTCCAAACAGTTAATATAGTATTAAAACTAACTGTTCTTTAAATGTTTGGTAGAATTCATTTGTGAATCCATCTGGTCCAGGGGATTTTTTTTTTTAAAGGAAATTCATTAATGGCTTGTTCAACTTCTTTTTCTAAGATTAGGCTATATAAATATTTTATTTCTTATTCTCTTAAATATGGATAATTCACATTTTTGTGAATATTCACACATTTCACTTAGACTGTCAAATTTATTGGCATATAACTGGGCAAAATAGGTCCTACAATTATTTTAATTTCCTCTTCATTGGTAAGTTCATCTTTTTTTTTTTTTTATAGCAGTATTTTGGTTTTCTTCTTTCTTAAATCAAATTAATCAATGTTTTTCTATTTTATTGTTTTTTTCATAAAACCTGCTTCTAGTTTTATTTATTCAATGATTTTTTTCAATTTTCAATAGTTTAAATTTTATTAATCTCTCTTGATTTTCAGGAATTCCAATTTGGTATTTAATTATTGGAAATTTTCAATTTGTTTTGTGTTCTAGCTTTTTTTTTTTTTTTAAAAAAAACTTGTATACCCTATTGATTAATCTGATTTTCCTCTATTTTACTGATGTACACAATTACAGATATGTTTTCCCCTAAGTATTACACTATGGTATGCATCCTATAAATTTTGGCATGTTGTCTCATTATGTCATTTTCTTTAATAAAATTATCATTGTTTCTATGATTTGTTCCGTGATACACCTGTTTTTTAGAGTTAGATAATTTAATTTCCAATTAATTTTTAATCTCTTTCTATTGTCCATTTTTGAACATAATTTTTATTTTATTATGACCTGAAACAGATGTGTTAACTATTTTTGCTTTTCTGCCTTTGGCTGTGAAGTTTTTAGGTCCAAATATATGAGCAATTTTTGTGTAGGTGCCATATGGGGCTGAGAAAAAAGGTATATTTTTTTCTATTCCTATTTAGTTTTTTACAGAGATCTATCACATCTAACTTTTCCAGAATTTTGTTTACCTCATTAACTTCTTTCTTGTTTATTTTTTGGTTAGATTAATTTTTTTCTGAGAAGAGCTAAGGTTCCCCATTAGTATAATTTTATTTTTATGAGTTCTTAGAGTTTTTGAGTTCGTACATTCCAGCTGGTCTAATCTTATAGTTTAATTTGGTTTAGATTATATTGCATTGAAAATATTATTTCTTATGCAAATTTAGAGAATTCTGAAGTACTACTTCATACCTCTCAGACTGGCTAAAATGACAGGAAAAGATAATGATAAATGTTGGAAGGAATTTGGGAAACCAGGACACTAATGCATTGTTGAAGGAGTTGTGAAACGATTCAACCACTCTGAAAAGCAATTTGGAATTAGCCTAAAGAGCTATCAAACTGTGCATACTCTTTGATCCAGCAGTGTCTCTACTAGTTCTATGTCTCAAAGAGATCATAAAAGAGGGAAAAGAACCCATGTATGCAATAATGTTTATAACAGCCATTTTTGTAATGACAAGGAACTGGAAACTGAGTGGATGCCCATCAGTTAGGGAATGGCTGAATAAGTTATGGCATATGAACATAATGGAATACTATTGTTCTATAAAAAATGATGAGCAGACTTATTTCAGAAAAGCCTGGGAAAAATTATATGAACTGATTCTAAGTGAAGTGAGCATTGTACAAAGTAACAGGAGAGAGAATATTATACACAGTAACAACAAGATTATGTGTTGATCAACTATGATGGACTTGCTCTTCTCAACAATGAGATGCCACATCCAGAGAGAAAACTATGGAGACTGAATGTGGATCAAAAAGCATTATGTATTCATTTTG